>ML290137.1:68389-147301 GCA_005239495.1 Nicotiana undulata | reverse complement strand
CTCTGTCACACAGTTGTGACACACTGATCAGGCTATATTTCAATCCATCTATCAAGTACACATGTTCGATGGAACATGTGTCATCCTTACCTACTTTGCCAAACCCTATAATTTCACCTTTCTTTCCATTTCCAAAGGAGACATTTCCTCCTTTGAGGTTTTCAAGTGAAAGGAATTGTTCCTTGTTCCCCGTCACATGCTTTGAGCAGCCACTATCCAAAAACCAAATTTGGATGCTTCCTCTCACTTGTACCTACAAAAAGAAAATCAGGGGTTAGTTTTAAGAATCCAAACTAGTTTGGGTCCTTTTCTATGAGAGAATAGATGAATCACATTTTTTCTGGCCCAATTTGGTAGCCAGTTTTTCTTTTTGACAAACCTCTCAGTTTTTCGACTGGCCTGCTCTTTTGCAGTACACTCATATTTGTAGTGGCCAGTCTTCCCACAGTGGGTGCAAATTTTATTTTCAAGAAGAGAGAGATACTTGCTTTTGGGATCCCACTTGGGCAATTGACTCCCAAAACCAAGCCCTCTCTGGTTGCTACAATGATTCTCTTGAGGACATGTTAGGGCATCAGAGGATTTATTCCATTTACAAGTTCTATATATTTCATGTTTGACTTTTCCAAGCTCTTCTTTAAGTGATCTTATCTGTTCATCCTTGGCATATATTTTATCTTTTAGTTTTCCCAAATTTTCCTCTAACATGACATGACAGTGATCAACAACCTTTTTACTGGATCCTAATCTCAGTTTTAAGTTCTTAGATTTTAATTCTAGAATCTAAGTCTCAAGTGGATGAACCTGCTTCAACAGGACAGTGTTTTTCTTTTCAGCTTCACTGACTCTGATTTCCAGGTTCATGCACTTTGCTTTTAGCATTGCACATTCTTTAGAGAGTTGATCATTCTCTTTGGATGTTTCCTCAGAATCATCTATGAAATCAAGTAGCAACTCAGAGAGTTTTTCCTTAGATAGGAACTTTATTTTGTTTTTAAGATGGGAAATACTTACCTGTGGTTCTTCATCAGATTCTCCAATTGCCATGAGCGTCTGATCTTCAGTCTTCTCATCTTCTGATTCCTCATCTGAACTTTCCCCCCAAGCAGCGACCATAACATGTGTTGTTGTTTTCTTGGGTTGGACCAGTTCCTTCTTCCTGTTCCTTCTTTCATATCTCTCCTTTTCCATTCTACTTCCCACTGAGGACAGTTTTTGATGAGATGATCAGTCTTACCACATTTTTAGCATCCTTCATTGGTTGGACTTTCTGGAGCTTTTGCTTTGTTGTAGTTTCCTCCTCTAGAGATTCCCTTCTTCCTCATGAGAAAGTTTCTGAATTCTTTGGTAATCATGGCCAACTCATCTTCCTCCAGATCTGCTCCCTCAGTGATTCTTAGTGCTAGACTCCTCTCCTTGTTTGGACCATCCATCTTCATTGTCTGCCTTCTGAGTTCATAGGCAGTGAGGTTTCCAATGAGCTCATCCAATCTCAGGGTTGCCATATTTTTGGATTCCTGGATAGCAGTGATTTTTCTTTCCCAGGAAATTGGCAAGACCCTTGTTAGGATCTTCTCAACCTTGTCCTCTTGAAGAATGATTCTTCCAAGAGACTTTAGTTCATTAGTCAAGGTTGTGAACCTTGTATACATCTCTTGGATAGTCTCTCCTTCTTTCATAGTGAAGTTTTCATACTGAGAGTATAGTAGAGTACCTCTTGACCTCTTTACCTGAGGTGTTCCTTCATGGGCTACTTGTAGAGTATCCCAGATTTCTTTGGCTGTGGTGCAACTTTGGATTCTGCTGTATTCATCTGGACCTAATCCACAAACTAGCCACTTCTTGGCCTTAGCATTCTTCTCCCATTTCTTCAGGTCTTCAGCAGTGCAATCAGCCCTAGTCTTTGGTATATCCAAACCTTCAGCTGTTTTCTTCATTGTAGCTAGAGGTCCATCAGTGACTATGTCCCAGAGTTCATAGTCATCTCCAATCAGGTGGTCCTTCATTCTGTTCTTCCACCAAGAGTAGTACTGGCCATTGAAGAGCGGTGGCCTTGCAGTTGATTGACCTTCCCAGTTCCCAGGTGGTGCACTCATTTTGATCTTTTCCAAGGTGTTACCCTTTTCAAGGATAACCTGCTCTGATGCCGATTGTTGTTTTAGACGTCAATACCACACAAAAATATATGTTAAATGTGTGGTACCCATGTTTTCGAGTGTTGTCTCACAAGAAGAACCTAGTTCTTCTTTGTGTTCCAACTTCTACTGGTGCGGAATAATAAAAGCAGTAAAGTAAAAACACAGAGATTTTTACGTGGAAAACACCTGGCTCAAAAGGTGAAAAAAACCACGCCCTACTCCTGAGTAGGATTTTCTCAAACTCTTCACTAACAACTCTGAGCCAAACGGACTTACAAAATAAACTCTTTTGTAATCCTAGGACTAACTCTAATCCCTTTGTATCAACTAGCCTCTAGCTAATTTCTACAAGCTTCAAGTTAACTCTAACTTGAAAAATGTGTACCTATTACAATTTGCTTCTAAGAAAGCTGATAAGATACAATATTGAAACACCTACTACAATCAACTAGACTCAATACATCAACGATGAAACTGGTTCTTCTAGCTGATCTGTAGCCTTTGTATCGCACAATAAATCTGCTTGCAAAATAACTCTGGGAATTTTGTTTTCAGATCTTGATTCAATTTAGTACTTGTGCTTCACGAATTTCAGCAGAAATACTTCGAGTATTTATAGAATCAGTAGTTGAGTTTGTCAATAAATTCTAGTTCAACTCTTCTTGGGATAAATAATTCGAATTAAACTCAACTTCCTTGTGCCTCTCCTTGCTGAATTCAACTTCTATTCTCTCATCAGTTTGCAACCTTTTCGCATTAGGAGACAATCTCTTGGTTCATTGATACTTCACAATCAAAAATATCTCCTATGCATATACGGTTCATGTGCCAGCTATTTAGTTCAAGAATGTGTGCTTTGATGGACATGGTTCAACTGGTCAGACATTTGTCAATCTTCAAAACTATGCAGTGACTTGGGTCAACAAGCTCTAATACCAACTTGTCACGACCACAATTTCCTCCATAGGATGTCGTGAGGGAACCTAGTCCCTAAGACTAGGTAAGCCTAACACTTACGAAATAAATTGAGGAATTAAACCACCAACTGATAAACATGAAACAGAAATCTTTATACACAACTTACAATCCCAAAACCGATAGTACAATCATAAGCGCTACTGAGTTTTCTAGAAGAATCCCTAAATACAATTGTTTAGAATGGAAATTAAAATGTACAAGCACTATATCAGAAGGTGACTCTGAGCCCTGCGAACGTGACGACATGTTTTCCTTAAGTCTCCACAATAATTCTCGACTAGCTAACTAATAATCAACAATAGCCGAGGCACCTGAGATCTGCACAAAAATGTGCAGAAGCGTACTGTAAGTACACCACAACGGTACCTAATAAGTATCAATATTAACCTCAGTGGAGTAGTGAGGAAAGACAGTCAAGACACCAACTGGACTATACAATTCAAGACACCAATTGGACTATACAATCAGAACAAGTATACATGTAGAACTAGCAGGGAACAATATCAGTATAAGGTTATGTATCATAACAATAATAACACAAATTTATAAAAGGGACTAAAAGAAATAGATAGCAACGAGACACAACAGGTAATAACAATGCAGAGTAAGCTGAGCACAGTCCAAATCCGAAAAAACCGAAGAAAAGAAGACAAGTGACAACTAGTAGGAACAACAACTTTCACACCAGTTTTACCCAATGATTTCCACGAGGTGGCAGACCTCAAAATCACGAATCACGTGTCTCAATTCGTGAACCCTAATCACTTGGAATCTTATGCCCACATTACAACTCATACACAGACGACTCACGTGCCAATAGAACATCCCTCACACAGAAAGCAAGCTGACAAGAGTACATGTAATGGTCAATGACATCACGATTCATCTTTTACAACCAATATGGGTGATTGAACTATGTGTAGTCTTGTGCAAGCTTTCTATCATAATTCAAGTCAACAAATAAAAGTAGAGACAATGAATGGCACCTAAGAAACGATCATCACAAAATGTTCAGTATAATAAAGGCAGCAATAAAGTTTGGAGCAACAACTAGCACAACAAGATTAGCTACATAGAACTGAGAAAATAGTGCAACATGGAGGGAAACAGTTAATAGTATGCCAAGGAAAACAACAATCAAAGAAAAGTGCAAAGAAAAAGGAAAAAGATAACAAGATCTCTACCGAGGTACCACCTCATAGTCTCAAATCATAAAATGAATCATAACTTACCTTATATCACCGCGGGAGCCTTTATATTTAGTTTTGAAAATCATTTTTCCCGAAATAGCATCCCACGTTTTAGTCCACCTAATCACACCTCATGGCTTCTAGTAGTTTCCCTCCTAGCCACGCGATTCAAGCCCACCTTATCACATAGCATTAGCAACACCTAGACCTTATACTACAGGATGTGTATCAATAATAACAATAGCACAGTAGAAACCTCGTGCAACACAATAACAATCGCACAACAGAATTTTTTTCCAAACACAGTAACAACCGCACGGCATAAACCTCGTGCAATAACATAACAATTCTCTCAACAACAACACGTGTGCCAAAACATAACAACTCGAATAAATGGCTTTCACAATATGTGCTCACATGCCATAACATTTCCTCAAAACTGCTTCAATATCACAACCAAACATAGCCCTCCCCTCAATGACATTACATATAACAACAACAAAGACAATAACACAAGAATATGACAAGTAAATAAACTCAGGAACTTTAGAATACAAAGAGATGAAAGAACGAGCTTACAAAGAAGGACACAACATGGAATAATAGTCTCAGCAAGACTAGATCAACAGAGAGATAATTTGTAGCATTGATTCTTCAAAAGTACAATTCGGCGATAAGAGAGATAACCCGAATCAATAATTCTAATAAGGATAAGTCAACGGTGATTAGGGATAACAAATTTTCATTTTAGATTGAGCAATTACGGAAGAGATACAAAAAATTCAATCAAGGATAAGTAATTACGGAAAAAGTAATAAAAACTTCAATTAAGATAAGAAATTAGCGACAGATAGCATGGCAATGGAAGAGGAAACAAATTCTGTTAAGGCACATAAGAGTTTAAATTGCAATAAGGGTGGAACATGAAGCAATTAATTCCAACTAAGACACGTAAAGGTAAAACGAGTTAGTGGGGGGTTTAACACAACAAAACAACTTTATATATAATGAACTTAAGAACCTAAGAGCCTAAACAGTCAATTTTCCACAAATAAGCCCGAGCACGTAATCTTCACCTCGCGTACACGGCTTTCACATGACACAGTTAGCACAAATGACTCAAATCCTAAGGGGTAGTTCCCCCACACAAAGTTAGGCAAGATACTTATCTCAAAGAAGTTAAATTGTTACTCTAAAATAACCTTCTCGCGTAAAACAACTTCTGAACGACTCAAATCTAACAAAAATAACTTCATTCACAAATAAAACTCATAAAAAATAATTTCAGATAATAAAGTTTCGAGTTTTAATTAATACTAAAAAGTCAAATCAAAAGTAAAACTTCGAGCCCGCACCTCGTAACCCGATAAAATTCACAAAACCCGAACACCCATTCCGATACGAGTTCAACCATACCAAAATTATCAAATTCCGATAACGAATCGCCCCTCAAATCCTTATTTTTATTATTTTTGAAATATTTTGCAAATTTCCCAATTTTTCACTTTGATTCTCACAATTTTAATGTTAAAGCTCAAAAAAATCATGAAGTATACATAGAAATTGAACAAGGGCACTTATCCAACGATTGTAGATAAAATGCCTCTCTCAAAATCGCCCACTCTCAGACCCAGGGTTAAAAAATCTCACAAAATGAAGCAAAAACTCGAATTACACAGCTAAAAACAATCTGCACATGTCGCATTTGTGATCCAAGATTCGCAATTGCCAACCCTCGCAAAAGCGAAGAAGACATTGGAATTGCGAACAAGAACAGGGCTGGAAATGTCTCAATTGCGAACCAGGACAGGACAGGAATCGCAATTGCGATAAAAAATTTGCTATTGCGACTACACCAGAAACCAGCAGTCTCCCCGACATGGAAATGAGCATAACTCTCACATACAATGTCCGAATTCGACGATTCTTTCTGCTATGGCCCCGTAATTATAATATGGGTGTAATGATTCAATAAAAACTGAATTTGGAGCCTATTTTCTTAATGTGATACAATTTATTCTTGAAGAAACGACGTTGAAACATAAAAAACAAGCGCAACACAACCTAAACCTATCTGAAACTCAACCAAGCCACTCGGGACCTCGTCTGAACATACCAACAAGTCCCTCAACACAACACAGACCTACTTGAGGCCTCAAATCACATCAAATAACGTTGAAATTATGAATCGCACCTCGAATCGAACTTATAAATTTTCAAATCATCCAAATTCCAAAACTCGTGCTGAAACGTATCAAACAAATCCGAAATAACTTCAAATTTGGCACGCAATTCATAAATGACATAATGGACTTATTCCAATTTCTGAAATCTCTGAACTCGATATCAACGAAGTCAACCCTCGTTGAAACCTCTCCATCTTCCAAAACTTAAACTTTCTTCTTTTTTTTGCCAAAATGCTTCAAATTATTCTACGGACCTCCAAATCCAAATATAGACACACGTCTAAGTCCAAAATCATCATGTGAAGTTATTAGAACCATCAAAACTCCATTCTGGATCCGTTTACACAAAAGTCAAACTCCGGTCAACTCTTAGCGCTTAAGCTTCTAAAACAAGAATCGTTCTTCCAAATTGATCCCGAATCATCTGAAACCCAAACTCGACCGCACACGCAAGTCATAAAACATACTATGAGGTTGCTCGAGACCTTAAGCCAACGAACGGGACGCTAATTCTCAAAACGACCGGTCAAATCTTAAGAGAATAAAAAACCATCTAATACTAGTTTGAAATAAAAATATAAGTGGATTTATGTGCAAGCTCAACATATTGTTGGAATAATAAACTAGCAATCAGATCACCGTAATTCACAGTAATCGTCGTTTGAATTTGGCTATTTTAGGTTAGAGGGTATTTTTGTCAAAATTTATTTTATTAATTATTTTAGGTCAGTTCCACAGAAGTTACTGTCTAAACTGGGATAAATTTTAAATAAATGCCAGACAATATCCCTTTATCTACAAATTTCTCAACCATCCAATATCTTCCGTGTAAGGGTAAAGAACACAAATAGCTCTCAAAGTGGAATATTTTGCACAGAACTTCAAGTTTAAGAAATGTTGGTAAAAATGGCACGGTCTAGTCAGTTTCTGTAAGATAATTAATTCACGGTCATAGCAGAGATTAAAACATAAATATAAGCATAATCTTGAATTAGGTTTAAGAAGTGTACCGTTAAACTCCATGGATTAAGCGGTGACAATAAATGTCGTTTAAGCCTGAGACCAACTTTCACAATCCACTAGCTACGCGCTCCCACAGCCCAGAGAACCTGACTGATGGAACGTCTTCTGTTACCACGTATTCAAGAGGCAGAATACACTAGGGTTTTCTAATAGCTACGGAAAAGGGGGTTGGCCTTTATTTATAAAGAGTGCCTACCCATCACAGGCCAATAGTTATTGGGCCTCACTTATCCACACATACAATATTTAATATTAGGTCATTTATTTATCTACTACTTGGGCCACGACACTATCCTTTCAGGCTATAGCCAATTAACGTAAGTCCAAATTCCAACATTCTCCCATTGGACGCCAACGTTAATTGAGGACAAGAAAACAATTTTAAAACTTTTGAGTTTTAAGAAAATCATTTTGAAAAATAAAAGATTTTAGACTCTACAGTGGCCACACTACTCACATAGCCAAGGATAGAATCACCCATGTAACAATCCATCCAGTTTCAATAGAGAAGACTGACAATGAAGCGTAGCATGCATCACACCATTTTAAGGTATGAATTCTATCTACGACCACATAGGCTAAAATTTCCATCAACATGGATCAAACATGTGTGCTAAGCATATTATCTTTTTAATCAAGGTGAATAGAGTCACACCTCTTAGAAAGACATAATCCTCCAAGTGATATAATAACCATATCACCTCAGGAGCCTCCAAATTAAATGACACAAAAATCATATCACATTAGGAGGTTTCCCCCGTGCCTTACCCGGGATAATCAAGGCAACAAGCAGAAAAACTCAAATATATCATGAGTTTATGCAATGTCCAATTGGCAATAAAATTAAATAAATTATCATGTTAGTCAACAAGTATAACAAATATGAAATAACACAAGCTTGCATAAAATTAGAATTTATTAAAAGCAATATCTCAGTCAGCAGCTACAAAATAACTCCCACTGACTAAAGCACATCAAAAGATTCTAAAATACCCATGTTTTTAGCATGTTCATTAAACACAACAAGCCTAAGACCTTTAGTCAAAGGATCATCCAACATAGATTATGTGCTAATATGCTCAATACGTTTATCACCTTCTTTTACCATATATTTAACCTTAAGGAACTTAAGGCTAACATGCTTAGAGCCTCTTGTTCTCTAGTTATTCTTAGAGAAGAACACAACTACATTGTTGTCACAGAAAATAGTCATCGTCTTAGATATAAAATCCACAATTTTCAATTTAGTAAGAAAATTCTTCATCCACACAACATGTGAAGCAGTCTCAAAACAAGCAATAAACTCAAGTTCCATTGTAGATATAGCAGTGATGCTTTGTTTCTCACTTTTCCAAGAAATAGCACCTCCACCCAACATAAAAATATACCCAGAAGTTGATTTCATAGTGTCTTGACAACCTACAAAATCAGAATCTGAATATACAAGAAGATCCAGATCATCAACCTTTTTGTATACAAGCATGAATCCTTTGGTGCGTTGTAGATATCTCATCGCTTTA
Organism: Nicotiana undulata; assembly: GCA_005239495.1. Taxonomy (NCBI): domain Eukaryota; kingdom Viridiplantae; phylum Streptophyta; class Magnoliopsida; order Solanales; family Solanaceae; genus Nicotiana; species Nicotiana undulata. Next base: position 138,266 of record ML290137.1, on the reverse strand, counting down.
TTTGTAGCCACCCAATGTGCCCACCCAGGATTAAAAGAAAATCTTACCAACATGTTAACAGCAAATGCAATACCAGGCCTTGTACAAACCTATATGTACATCAAACAACCAACAACACTTCGTATGGCAACTCTTTTATGGTTCTCATTTCAACTTCATTTTTCGGACATTGATCATTACTAAGTTTATCCGCTTTTACAATAGGTGCAACAGCAGGTCTACAGTCTAGCATATTGAAAGTTTTAAGAACACTCTCAATGTAGGGACGTTGTGATAAACCTAATAAAACACGTGACCTATCTCTTTTAATTTCTATCCAAAGAACGAAAGAGGCTTCACCAAGATCTTTCATATCAAAAGACCTAGACAAAATTTGTTTGGTCTCATCATCAAGCCCAAATCATTTGTGGCAAGCAGAATGTCATCAACATAAAGAACCATAATAATGAAATTACCATTAGCTATTTTAAGATAAACACATTCATCAAGCTTATTCTCCACAAATCCAAATTTTGTAATACTTTCATCGAATTTCAAGTACCACCGCCTAGAGGCTTGTTTAAGCCCATAAATGGGTTTGTTAAGCTTACACACTAGATGTTCTTTACCAGCTTCTTTAAACCCTTCAGGTTGAACCATGTAAACTTCTTCAAGCAGACTCCCATTCAGGAAAGCAGTTTTCACATCCATCTGGTGCAACTCTAAATCAAAATGAGCCACAAGAGCCATCACAACTCTAAATGAATCCTTGGTTGAAACAGGAGAAAATGTTTCTTTATAATCAATACCTTTTTTCTGAGTGTAACCCTTAGCAACCAACCTTGCTTTATAACGGTCTATGTTTCCCTTGGAGTCTCTTTTAATTTTAAACACCCATTTGCAACCAATAGGCCTAAAGCCTACAGGCAATTCAACTAACTCCCACGCTCTATTATATTCCATAGAGCACATTTTATCTTTCATTGCCTCACGCCATTTATCAACATATGGAGAGGAAATTGTCACGACCCGAATCTAAACTCTGTCGTGATGGCGCATATCGTGATACTAGGAAAGCCTATTTATCCCAAAATACTACAATTTGATTATAAGAGTTAAGTAAATATTTTTCCATATTAGAAACTTCCATAAAAGTCAAAACTAAATTCGAATTTGAAAATAAAATGCGGAAAATGAGACTTATACATCAAGGTGTCACCAAGTCACGAGCGTCTAAATACATAAACTAATACATCAACTGTCTAACTGTCAATACAACTCAAAAGAGAAATAGAAGATAGAAGGAGTAACAAGGTCCTGGGACGCTGGCAGCAACCTTGCAGTCCCGAATATAAGTCGACCTGGACTCAACAATCGCCAGGCTCAAACACACCTAGATTTTCACATGAAGTGCAGGGTGTAGTATGAGTACAACCGACTCAGAAAGTAAAATAAATAACTAAGGAACTAGGTAGTTGTGGCGAGCTAAGTAGAACAATCCAATTAATACTTTTCACAATTGGGAATAAACGGAATAAGAGATAAATTTCATGAATTATCAACTACTACAAGGCAATTAGCAGATAAATGCAATAACAACAAAAATAGATGAAACCTCACAACAATGTCACTCAATCCCTCAGCCCTCAACGCACACGCTCAATAGGTACCTACGCTCACTGGGGGTGTTCAGACTCCGGAGGGGCTCCTACAACCCAAGCGCTAATCTGCACGGACCACTCATGTGTTGCACGGACAACTCACCTGCTATCATATCATATCTAGATCCACACGGACAACTCATGTGCTATAGTAAAATATCTCATAACAGGCCCTCGGCCTCACTCAATCATGTACCTCTCTAACCTCACAGTTTTCAACAAAAATAGGAAAGTAGTCCAAATCAAAGTATTATAGTGTATCATCAAAAGATAATAGATACTAAGGTAAACATGTACAAGAATTTCTATGACTTAGTATAACTATTGTGAGCATAAATAAAGCCTAAGCATGATGTGTAACGACCCGACCGGTCGTTTTGAGCTCTAGCTCGTCATTCAGAAGTTTGAGGCCATAAGAAGTTGTATTTCAGGTATTATGACTCAATAGTCATGGTCGGAGTTGAACTTCGAAAGTTCGGAGTCAATTTGGAAAGAAAATTCTCATTTCGGAAGTCTTAAGTTTGAAGAATTGACTAAGATTGGATTTTTGAGTAAACGACCTCAGAATCAGGATTTGAAGGTTCCAGCATGTTCGTATGATGATTTCGGACTCGGGCGTATGTTCGTATAGGGTTTTGGATAACCCGGGAGCGTTTCAGCGTAAATTGTGGAAGTCAGCATTTTAGAAGAAATTTCATAAGTCTGGGTGGAAGTGCATTTCAGTGATATTGATGTCCGTTGGGATTTCGAGTCTGGGAATAGCTCTGTATGGTATTCTGGAGTTGGGAGCGTGATCGGAAGTGAATTCGGAGGTCCGTAGGTTTTATTGAAGTCATTTGGCTAAAGATAAAAATTTGAAGGTTTTTGAGAAATCAGATGGGAAGTGAAAATTTTGATATCGGGGTCGGAATGCAACTCTGAAAGTTGGAGTAGGTCTGTAATGTCGAATATGACTTGTGTGCAAAATTTAAAGTCAATCGGATGTGATTTGATAGGTTTCGGCATCAGCTGTAGAAGTTTGAAATTTCAAAGTTCATAAAGCTTGAATTGGAGAGCGATTCGTGGTCTTGGCATTGTTTGATGTGATTTGAGGCCTCGAGCAGGTCTGTGGAATGTTATGGGACTGAGTCGTGTGATTGGACGGGGTCCCGGGGGACTCGAGTGTGTTTCGGGGTGGTTTCGGGTCAATTTTGTGTGATTTGCTGCTGATGTTTGCTAGTGCAGCTGGTGTGCATTGCGATCGCATCCAGAGGAGTGCGATCGCGAAGGAGGAAAATTGAAGGGCTGGAATTTGGCTTATGCGATCGCACGAAAGGGAGTGCGATCGCGAAGAGGAATCTGGGGGCTGCTGGATTGGCTTATGCGAACGCAGAGAGATGTGTGCGATCGCGAAGAAGGAAAATTAGGAGGCCGCTGGGAATGACTTATGTGATCGCATGGAGGGGAGTGCGACCGCATAGTGAAAAATATGGAGGCAGCAAAGTTTGGCCTATGCGATAACGAAGGCTTTCATGCTATCGCATAGAGGGGTCAGAATTGGGCAGTGCAGTGTTTTAAAAACGAGATTTTGGCCATTTCTGTCATTCTTTCATTTGGTGTGGGCGATTTTGGAGGGCTTCAAGAGGATATTTTCATCAAGATTCTCTAGGTAAGTGATCTCTTCCCATTTCTGAGTTAAATACGTGAGTTATACATGGATTAGACATGGAAAATTGTGGGAATTTGGGATTTTTGAGGAAAGACCTAGAATTTGAAATTTGGAATTTTGACCATGAATTTAGGCATGAAATTAAGAGTAAATTATATATTGGAGTTAGTAAAGTCATGGGTAATCTTTATCTTCGAAAACATAGGAATCTGGGAACGTGGGCTCGAGGGCAAGTTTGTCAACTTTCCGAACGAAGTTAGAAATTTATATAAACTGAATGATTATGCGTATTAGAGTATATTTTCACTGGTTTGCCCATTATTTGGACAGTTTTGGGGCGTTGTGCATCAATTTGAGTCGTCGGAAGGGCTTGGAGGCCGGTGATGAATCTTCGGAGCGAGGTAAGTCTCCTTTCTAACCTTGTGAGGGAGAATTGTCTCCATAGGTGAACTAATTAAATATGTGCTACTATTTGTGGGGGCTACGTACGCACGAAGTGACGGGAGTCCGTGCGTAGCTACTATTATGCTTGTTCGAGGTAGTCTAGGACCCAAAAGAATGTTTTATTTGTCGTACTTGTAACCTTATTGATGAAATTAAAAATGATTAAATCTTATCGAATTTGCTAAATGAATTTCTAGAAAAGACTTAAATACTATCTTTGTGACCATTAAAAGAGAACTTTGTCATTTCTTGGGCAATTGCTTTCCCGATATAGTCAGGGTGGACTATTTGAATGTGTATGCTTATGTGTGACCACTTCGCAATATATATTCCGCAAGCGGAATGATTCTTTCCACTACTCTCATGGGAGCGGGCCGTACGCCATGGTAGGTTAATAGATGCATCTATGGTTTGCGTCGTTCGACCCTTCGGCAATGCACATTTACTTGTTATTTGTTCGGGCCATTCGACCCTCAGCATTTCCTGCGCATGATATCTGCTAAATACCATATGTGATTTGGACTGTTAAATTGCCTTAAGATGTAAACTGCTAAATGAAATGACGGAAACTGGGAATTCTAAATTTATGGAAAAAGTTGTCCTTTCCTGTTATTATTTGTTATTTGATTTTAATACCCATGTTTTATATCACACTTTGATTATATTGAATTTACCTCTAGGAAGTGTCAAAGTTGACCTCCCGTCACTACCTCTTCGAGGTTAGGCGGGATACTTACTGAGTACACATTATTTTCGTACTCATGCTACAATTGCTGTGGATTTTTATTGCACAGGTACATTCATAGCTAGTGGCCCTGCTTGACGCAGTGATGTGGCTGACTTGGAGACTTAGACGAGCTGCACCACCCGGAGATGACCCACAGCCGTCATAGTCTCTCTCAGATGTTTTGTATTTTTATTTTAAATTCCTTGTCCAGTTTGTACTCCGGACAAGTATTGTAGTATATGTATAATTCTTAGAAATTTTCTCATGCACTTGTGACACCGGCTTCTGGGATGTGTTTGGGATGTATTTTATTAAAATGGATTGTTAAACTATCATATTTACTCAGCAAATTTTTATCGATTATTATTATGTAATGAAGTGCAAAGTAACGATTTCGACATACTAACACAGGAATTTAATTTAACTAGTTAATGAATGTCTTGCCTGACAGTGGTGTCCGGCGCCATCACAACTTTATGGATTTTGGGTCGTGACATGATCTCTAACATGAAGGCAGTCAAGTTCTAACAGACATGGAATCGCATAAACACAAATAAAAGCTATTAGGCCTCATAGCCTCACGGGACGGGCCAAGTCTAAATCCCTCGTGTCGTGCACCCACACGCCCGTCACCTAGCGTGGTGTCACCTCCAAACAGTCACATGATATCAATTCTCCGGGTTTATACCCTCAAAACCAGAGTTAAAACGGTTACTTACCTTAACAACGAAGAAATCCTACTCCGGAATGCTCTTTCCCCTCGTCTCGGTCTCCAAAATCTATGAATCTATCCGCAACCAGTATAATCCATCAACATATGCTAAAGAAACGAATTCCACAAAAAAACTACAAAATTAGGCAAAAAACCCGAAATTCACTAAAACCCGGCCCCTGGGCCCACGTCTCGAAACCTGACAAAATTTACAAAACTAGAAAGCTCGTTCACTCCCGAGTCTAACCATATCAAATTCATCAAAATACGACATTGTTTGGTCCCTCAAACCCTCACCTCAAACTCTAAAAAATCTCAAGCCCTAACTCTTCAACTTCACCCCAAATTCCCACTAATTACATGATTAAGCAATGGAAAATCATCATAAACACGAGTAATAGGGTTCAGGAAACTTGCCTCACTGATATACCTTTGAAAATCACTGCCCAAAGCTCAAAAACCGACTAATAATGGTGAAGAATGGGCTAAAATTCGCGAAGTTTGGATCTACTGCCCGAACCTTCTGCCCAGGCATCTCGCACCTATGGCCCCAAACTCGCACCTACGCGATCGCATCTGCGGTCCAAAAGGTTGCACCTGCGGAATCCACTTACTCGCTCAACTTCCGCACCTGCGGCCAAACCTCGCACCTGCGTGCACGCAGGTGCGGCCCTTGCTTGTGCACCTGTGCTCTAGCTCCAGTCCGCCTAATTTTGCATCCGCGAACTTCTCTCTGCACCTGCAACCATCGCACTTGCGACTCCCTATCCGCAAGTGCGGAAAAACACCAGAACTTCAAAATACGAGAAAACAACACTTCCAACTCTAAAAATCCAATCTGTTAATCGCCAGAAACACAGCCGAGGTCCTCGAGACCTCGGCCAATGATACCAACCAGTCTTATACCAATATACGAACTTAGTCGAACCCTCGAAACGCTCAAAACAACACTGAAACACCAAATTACTCTCGAATTCAAGCCTAAGAACTTTTAAACTTCCAAATTCCGCCAACGACGCTGAAACCTACCAAACCTCGTTTAAATAACCTCAAATTTTGCACACACGTCATAAATGACACTACAAACATAATCCAACTTCTGGAATTTCATTACGACCCCGATACCTAATTTTCCACTGCCGACCAAAATCGCCAAATTTCCAACTTTCGCTAATTCAAGCCTAATTCTACCACGAACCTCCAAATTACATTTCGGACACGCTCTTAAGTCCAAAATCACCTAACGGAGCTAATCAAACCATAAAAATTCAAATCTGATATCGTTTACTCATAAGTCAACATTTGGTTGACTTTTTCAACTTACGCTTCCTAATAAGAGACTAAGTGTCTCATTTCACTCCAAAGCCACTCCAAACTCGAACCAAACAACCCGATACCATACAATATAGCTGAATATTACCTAAGGAAGAAGAAATGGGGGAAACATGATTTAACTCTTAGAACAACCGACCGGGTCGTCGCATCCGTCCCTTCTTAAACAAACGTTCGTCCTCGAACGAGTCTAGAAACATACCTAGAGTCTCAAATAGGTGTAGATATCTGCTCCGCATCTCCCGCTCGGTCTTCCAGGTGGTCTCCACCACAGGCTAGCCTCTTCACTGTACCTTCACTAACACTATGTCCTTTGACCTCAACTTTCAGACTTGCCGATCCAAAATAGCCACCGGCCCCACATCATAAGTCATATCATCCTACAACTGAACCGTGCTGAAGTCAAAAACATGGGACAAATCGCCAACATACTTACAAATCATGGAGACATGAAATACCGGATGCACACTCGACAAACTTGGTGGAAAAACAAGCTTTTAAGCCACCTCCCCGATCCTATGAAGCACCTCAAAAGGCCCAATCTGGGGGCTCAACTTGCCCCACTTCCCAAACCTCATAACACCCTTCATGGGTGATACCTTCAGCAAGACCTTCTCCCCAACCATAATGACAAATCTCGGACCTTCCTATCCGCATAGTTGTTCTACCTATACTACACCGTGCGAAGCCGCTCCTGAATCAACTTCACCTTATCTAAGGCATCCTGGACTAAATCCGCACCCCAGAGCATCCAACCGAAGATCTACACCTCCTCCCATTTAAAGCCTCGTACGGAGCCATCTAGATACTCGACTGATAGTTGTTGTTATATGAAAACTCTGCGAGTGGCAGAAATTGGTCCCATGAACCCCTAATGTCAATAACACAAGCGCGCAATATGTCCTCCAATATTTGAATAGAGCGTTCGGACTACCCGTCCGTCTGAGGGTGAAAAGTTGTGCTCAACTCGTCCAGAGTACCCAACCCTCGCTGCACGCCCCTCCAAAACTGCGACGTGAACTGAGTACCTCTATCAGAAATGATGGAAACTAGGACACCATGCAAGCAAACAACCTCTCGGATATAAATCTTAGCCAGCCGCTCTGAAGTGTAAGTAGTACCAACAGGAATGAAGTGTGCATACTTGGCCAATCGATCCACAATAACCCAAATATCATCAATCTTCCTCGAAGTTCGTGGGAGCCCAACTACAAAGTCCATGGTGATCCGCTCCCACTTCTACTCTAGAATATCTAATCTTTGAAGCAAGCCACCTGGTCTCTGATGCTCATACTTAACCTGATGGCAGTTGAGACACCGAGACACAAACCAAACAATATCCTTCTTCATCCTCCACCACCAATAGTGCTAACTCAAATCCTAGTACATCTTTGCAGCACCCGGATGGATGGAATGCTGCGAGCTGTGGGCGTCCTCAAGAATCAACTCTCGAAGCCCATCTACATTAAGCACACATATCGGGCCTTGCATCATCGACACATTGTTATCACCAATAGTCACATTCCTAGCATCACCTCGTTGGACCTTGTCCTGAAGAACGAGCAAGTGCTGATCATCATACTGACGCTCCCTAATACGGTAATAAAGAGAAGACCTGGAGACCCCGCAAGCCAATACCCGACTAAGCTCCAAAATATCCAACCTCACAAGCTGGTCTAATAAGTCCTGAACATCCAATGCCAAAGGTCTCTGAGCTGCCGAAACATAAGCAAGACTCCCCAAACTCTCTGCCCGACAACTCAAAGCACCGGCCACCACATTGGCCTTCCTCGGATGGTATAAATAGTGATATCATAGTCTATGAGAATCTCCAACCATCTCTGCTGACGCAAATTAAGATCCTTCTATTTGAACAGATGCTGCGAACTCCGATGATCAGTATAAATCTCAAAATAAACCCCATACAAATAATGACACCAAATCTTCAAGGCATGAACAATGGTTGCTAACTCAAGATCATGCACCGGATAATTCTTCTCATGGGTCTTCAACTAGCGCGAGGCATAGGCAATCACCCTACCCTCCTACATCAAAACACAACCAATGCCTACCCTCTAAGCATCACAATACACGGTATAAGAACCCGAAGCTGATGGCAGAACTAACACTGGAGTTGTTACCAAGGTAGTCTTGAGCTTCTGAAAGCTCTCCTCACACTCATCCGACCACCTGAAAGGAGCACCTTTTTGGGTTAATTTGGTCAAAGGAGAAGCAATAGACGAAAATCCCTCCACGAAGCGACGGTAATAACCTGCCAAACCAAGAAAGCTCCTAATCTCCGTGGTTGTGGACGGTCTGGGCCAACTCTACACTGCCTCTATCTTCTTCGGATCCACCTGAATACCCTCACTCAACACCACGTGCCCAAGGAATGCTACTGAACTGAGCCACAACTCACACTTGGAGAACTTTGCATAAAGCTTCTCCTCCCTCAACCTCTATAATGCAATCCTCAAATGTGAGCATGCTCCTTCTGGCTACGAGAGTACACCAAGATGTCATCAATGAACACAATAACGAAGGAGTCCAAATATGGTTGGAATACATTTTTCATCAAATGCATGAACGCTGTTGGGCCATTGGTCAGCCCAAAAGACATCACCAAGAACTCATAATGGCCATAACGTGTCCTGAAAGTTGTCTTAAGAATATCCGAATCTCGAATCTTCAGCTGGTGATACCCGGAGCTCAAATCAATCTTAGAGAACACCTTCTTTCCCTGAAGTTGGTCAAATAAATCAGCAATGCGAGGCAAGGGATACTTGTTTTTACCTGTGACCTTATTTAACTGCCTGTAGTCAATGCACGTTCTCATGGAACCATCCTTCTTCTTCACAAATAGAACCAATGCACCCCAAAGTGACACACTAGGCCGAATAAACCCCTTATCAAGGAGTTCCTGAAGTTGTTCTTTCAATTCCTTCAACTCCACCGGTTCCATATGATACGGTGGAATAGAAATGGGCTGAGTGCCATGCACCAAATCAATACCAAAGTAAATATCCATGTCAGGCGGCATGCCCGGCAGGTTTACATGAAATACATCCGGAAAATCACATACCACCGGAACCGAATCAATGGCAGGAGTCTCTGCACTAAAATCTCTCACAAAAGCCAAGTAAGAGAGACAACCCTTCTCAACCATACGCTGAGCCTTCAAATATGGAATCACCCTAATCGGTACATAGTCGATAGAACCACTCCACTCCACCCTCGGAACTCCCGGCATCGCAACGTCATAGTCTTAGCGTGACAATGTAAAATAGCATGGCATGGAGATAACCAATCCATACCCAATATAACATCGAAATCAACCATACTAAGAAACAGAAGGTCCACTGAGGTCTCTAGACCCTCAATAGACACCACACATGACCGATATACGTGGTCTACCATAATAGTGTCGCCCACCAGAGTATATACATGAACAGATGAAACTAAAGACTCACGTGGCATATCCAGAAAATAAGTGAAATACGAGCAAACATATGAATATGTAGAACTAGGGTCAAATAATACAGAAGAATCTCTGTGACAGACGGAAACAATATCTGTAATCACAGCATCTGGTCTGGCTGGGAGGGAATAGAAACGGGACCGACCACCCCCTTGATCTGTTCCCCCTCTCAGGCAACCCCTAGTTGATTGGGCTCCGCCTCTCGCTGGCTGAGGCCCACCCCTAGCTGGCTGGGCAGGTGGTGGAGGAACTGGTGCTGGTGTTATCGGCCGAGTACTCCGCTGTGGAGCCACACCCAATAGCCTAGGTCAATCTCTCATAATGTGACCAAAATCCCCGCACTCGAAACAACCCCTCCTCTGACGAAACTGCTGCTCTTGATGCCCATAAGAACTACCCGGGGATACATGAACGGACGGGGCATGATGAGAACCATGCGCTGACAATGCACTGAATGATGATTGACCCTGCTGATGACTGTGAGAACCATGGACAGATGATGCACCACGGTGAAATGGGCGGGCTGACGAGGCATGCCTGAATTGACGACCTCTATTGTGCTGGAACTGTCCCCCATGAGGAGCACCACTGAATCCACCTGGTCCACGAGGTCTCTTTCCCTCCCTCTCTACCCTCTCCTGACCACAAACCATCTCAATCTGTCGAGCAATGTCAATAACCTCATCAAAGGTAGCACTAGACACCCTCTCCCAGGTCATATGCAACTGTAGATGAAAAGTGAGACCATCTATGAACCTCATGATCCTCTCCATGTCCGTGGGAACCAACAAGATAGCATGCCGATATAAATCCGAGAATCGCATCTCATACTGCGTCACAAATATATCACCCTGGCAAAGCTGCTCAAACTTTTTGCGCAGCTCCTCTCTGCGGAACTGGGGCACAAACTTCTCCAAAAATACCACGGAGAACTGCTGCCAAGTGAGGGGTGTTGCGCCAGCAGGCCTACGCCTCTCGTACGTCTCCCACCATCGGATTGCAACCCCAAAAAACTGAAATATAGTGAATGACACCTCACAAGTCTCCAAAATACTAGCTGTGCAGAGTATCCGCTGGCACCTGTTCAAGAAATCCTGGGCATCCACTCTCTCTGTGCCACTGAAAGGTGAAGGATTGAGTCTCCCAAACCTCTCCAACCCACACTGCTCATCCTTCGGCATAGCAGGAACTACATGCTCCTCAGTAGCTACGACCGGCTGGGCTGATGGTGCCACCGGTGTGTGAAGTCACAGAACAACCTACTCCAGCGTGTGGGCGGCGGGAGTCTGGGTACCTCCCCCATCCAGAGAAGTGGTTGCGATCGTAGTAACCGAGACCGCCTGAGCAAGGACCGTACACACTGATAGAATCTCGGCTAAGGCTTCTTGAAGGCCAGGAATCACAATAGGCACAGGTGGTGCATGAGTTGGTCCCGCTAGAACATCTACCATGGGGACCTGGTCCTGATCTGGGACAACTGGGGGATCTACAGATGCCGCCCCAGCTGCTGGGCGATGCCTCTGCCTCTGCATCTGCCTCTACCGCGGCCTCTACTGCGGCCTCGGCCTCTCGTGGCTCGAGCTGGTGGTACTGGTGGCTTTCCCTCCTGATCGGTAGCACGAGTCCTCACCATCTGTGAGAGAATCAAATAACACATGTTTAGTTACCAGGTTAAACAGATCGCATGACAAAAATCCAAGAATGTGAAATTTTTCCTAAGGGTTCTACAGCCTCTCGAAGATAAGTACAGACGTCTCCGTACCGATCTGCAAGAAACTACTAACCCGCTCATGACTCAAGAGACCAATGTAATCTAGGCTCTATGCCAACTTGTCACGACCCGAATCTAAACTCTGTCGTGATGGAGCCTATCGTGATATTAGGCAAGCCTATTTATCCCAAAATACTACAAATTTGATTATATGAATTAAGTAAAGATTTTTCCATATTAGAAACTTCCATAAAAGTCAAAACTAAATTTGAATTTGAAAATAAAATGCAGAAAACGAGACCCAAACATCGGGGTTTCACCAAGTCATGAGCGTCTTAATACATAAACTAATACATCAACTGTCTAACTGTCAATACAATCCAAAAGAGAAATAGAAGATAGAAAGAGTAAGAAGGTCCTGCGAACGCTGGCTACCTTGCAGTCTCCAAATAAGCCGGCCTGGACTCAACAATCGCCGGGCTCAAACACACCTGGATCTGCACATGAAGTGCAGGGTGTAGTGTGAGTACAACCGACTCAGCAAGTAACAGAAATAACTAAGGAACTGAGTATTAGTGACGAGCTAAGCAGAACAATCCAATTAATACTTTTCACAATTAAGAATAAACAGAATAAGAGATAAATTTCATGTATTATCAACTACTACAAGGCAATTAGCAGATAAATGCAGTAACAACAAAAATAGATGAAACCTCACAACAATGTCACTCAATCCCTCAGCCCTCAATGCACACGCTCAATAGGTACCTGCGCTCACTAGGGGTGTTCAGACTCCGGGGGTGGGGGGCTCCTACAGCCCAAGCACTAATCTACACCTACCACTCACGTGTTGCACGGACAACTCACGTGCTATCATATCATATCTGGATCAGCACAGACAACTTACGTGCTATAGTACAATATCTCATAACAGGCCCTCGGCCTCACTCAGTCATGTACCTCTTTAGCCTCGCAGTTTTCAACAAATAAAGGAAAGGAGTCCAAATCAAAGTATTACAGTGTATCAGCAAAAGATAATAGAGAATGAGGTAAACATGTACAAGAATTACTATGACTTAGTATAATTATTGTGAGCATGAATAAGCCTAAGCATAATCTCTAACATGAAAGCAGTCAAGTTCTAACAGACATGGAAGCACATAAACACAAATAAAATTTATTAGGCCTCATAGCCTCGCGGGACGGACCAAGTCTAAATCCCTCATGGCGTACACCCTCGTCACCTAGTGTGGGTGTCACCTCCAAACAGTCACATGATATCAATTCTCCGGGTTTATACCCTCAAAACCAGAGTTAAAACTGTTACTTACCTTAACAGCAAAGAAATCCTACTCCGGAATGCTCTCGCCCCTCGTCTCGATCTCCAAAATCTCCGAATCTATCCGCAACCAGTACAATTTCATCAACATATGTTAAAGAAACGAATCCCACAAGAAAAACTACAAAATTATGACAAAACCCCAAAATTGGTCAAATCCCTATCCCCGGGCCCACGTCTCGAAACCTGACAAAAATTACAAAACTAGAAAGCCCGTTCACTCCCGAGTCTAACCATATCAAATTCATCAAAATCTGACACCGTTTATCCCTCAAATCCTCACCTCATACTCTCCAAAATATCAAGCCCTAACCCTTCAACTTCATCCCAAATTCCCACTAATTACATGATTAAGAAATGGAAAATCATCATAAACACGAGTAATAGGGTTCAAGCAACTTGTATCACTGATATCCCCCGATTTCCTCTTGAAAATCACTGCCCAAACCTCAAAAACCGACTAACAATGGTGAAGAATGGGCTAAAATTTGCAAATTTTGGATTTTATACCTTCTACCCAGGCATCTTGCGTCCCCAAACTCGCACATGCGCGACCACATTGCGGTCCAAAAAGTCGCACCTGCGGAATCCACTTACTTACCCAACTTCTGCACTTGCGGCCAAACCTCGCACATGCGGGCTCGCAGGTGCGGCCCTCGCTTGCGCACCTGCGCTCTAGATCCTCTCCTCCTATATCCGAATTCGCGACCTTCTCTCTTCACCTGCGACCATCGCACTTGCGACTCCTCATCCGCAGGTGCAGAAAAACACCAGAACCTCAAAACACCAGAAAACAACACTTCCAACTCTAAAAATCCAATATGTTAATCACCCGAAACACATACAAGGCTCTCGGGACCTCGACAAATGATACCAACCAGTCCTATACCAATATACGAACTTAGTCGAACCCTCTAAACGCTCAAAACAACACCAAAACACCAAATTACCCTCGGATTCAAGGGTAAGAACTTCTAAACTTCCAAATTCTACCAACAACGCCGAAACCTACCAAACATTGTCCAAATAACCTCAAATTTGGCACACACGTCACATATGACACTACGAACCTACTCCAACTTCTGAAATTCCATTCCGACTCTGATACCTAATTTTCCACTGCCGACCAAAATTGCCAAATTGCCAAAATTCCAACTTTCGCGAATTCAAGCCTAATTTACCACGGACCTTCAAATTACATTCCGGGCGTGCTCCTAAGTCCAAAATCACTTAACGGATCTAAACAAACCATAAAAATCCAAATCCGATATTGTTTACTCAAAAGTCAACATTCGGTTGATTTTTCCAACTTACACTTCCTAATAAGAGACTAAGTATCTCATTTCACTCACTCCGAATCCGAATCAACCTACCCGATACCATACAATATAGCTGAATAACACCTAAGAAGCAGAAATGGGGGAAACGGGCTATAACTCTCGAAACGACCGACCGGGTCGTTATAGAAATAGCTTGAGCATATGATAAAGGATCAACCAACTCTCCAATATCACTAAGATTTTCAGTCACATACACAATAAAATCATCAGAGATGGCATACTTTTTTTCTCTTTGTGACCTGCAAAGTGGTTCATTGTGTACATTTTGTTCAAGAACTATGGGATCTGTGTCGTTGTTCCTTTGATTCTCCCCCTCGTGAATTGGTCGATTTACCATGTATAACAGGTACAGGGACAATGACTTTCTTCTCTTTCAATACAATTTCCTTACCATATGAACAATCACAATCACAAACATCATGCTCAAGAAATTTTGCATTAATAGACTTAACGATTCTAGTACCACACCCAGGACAGAAAAACTTAAAACCTTTAGAGTGATCAGGATAACCTATAAAGAAACAACGAGTAGTTTTAGGATAAATTTTCTTTTCTGTGAGTGAATAAATACGAACTTCAGCTGGACATCCCCAAATGTGAAAATGATTCGAGCTAGGTTTTCGGGTTGTCCATAGTTCAAAAGGAGTTTTCAAGACAGATTTTGTAGGAACTCTATTTAAGATATAGCTAGCTGTTTTTAAGGCTTCACCCCAAAGATACTCAGGTATCCTAGTCCTTGACATCATACTTCTCACCATTTCCATGAGAGTACGATTCCGTCTTTCAGCCACACCATTCTGGTCAGGAGTACCTGACATGGTATATTGTGCTATTATCCCCATTCTTGCAAAAATAAATCAAAAGGCCCCATACATTGACCAGACTCATTATATTTTTCATAGTATTCACCACCACGGTCAGACCTCACTATCTTAATGGACTTTCCAAGTTGTTTTTCAACTTCAGTCTTGTAAATTTTAAACTTATCAAATGTTTCAGATTTTTATTTCAAAAGATATATATAACAATATCTTGAAAAATCATCAATAAAAGTAATAAAATACTTATGATTTGTGAAAGTAGGTACACAAGGTCCACTAATATCAGTATGAATAATTTCTAAGAGTTCAGAGCTCCTAGTGGAACCCTTTCTCGTAACCTTGGTCATTTTGCCCTTAACACAATCCACACAAGTTTCAAAATCTTCTGGATCAAGAACAAGTAAAATATTTTCCTTTACCAATCGTTCAATTCTTTTTTTAGAAATATGACCAAGACGCCTATGCCATAATAGGTAAGACGTTTTACTCATAAAAGACCTTTTGTGGGCAATATTTTTAACATGCATTGTAGAAAAAGTTTCATTCAAAATATTTAAGCTATATAGACCATCACTTAAACAGGCATCAGCAACAACATGTGAATCATAGGAAATTTTAATAATACCATTATTTTGTTGAAATGAATAACCAGCTTTGTCCAAAAGTGAAACTGAAACTAATTTATGTCTCATAACGGTACAAAAATAGTATTTTCTAAACGAATACTAGAATTATTTTTAAAAGGTAAAATAGATGTCCCTATAAACTCTGCTTTTTCTTTGAGTCCACTGCCCACAACAATACTGGCTTCATCCTCTTTTGGCTTTTGTCTGCTTACTAGATCCTGCAAGTCATTGGTTACATGAATAGTTGCACCACTATCCAACCACCAAGAATTTAAAGGAACATGAACAAGACTAGTTTCAAAGCAGACAAAAACCAAAAGATTACCTGGTTTCCTTTTCAGAGGACAACCAGATTTCTTATGACCTACTTGTTTGCAATCCCAGTACTTGATTTCGTTCTTAATTACAGCTTGAGGACCAAGAGGATTATGAGACTGACCTTGGTTAACACCAGGCTTATTAGAATGACCACTATTACCACCTGGACGATAAGACTAACCATGTTTTTTTTTGTGAAATTTGGGTCCACCTTTTTTTTATAAGAGAGATAGTCAGCTGATCTAGACGAACTAACAAAATTCACTACACCCTCAACTTTCTCCTTTTGGATCCTCCCTTCCTCTACCACGCAAACAGTAATAAGTTCATCAACACTCCACTTATCTTTTTGTACATTATAGGTTGTCTTAAGTTGGTTAAACTGTTCAGGAAGGGACCCTAGAGATTGGTGAACAAGAAATCATCAGTAATGGTTACACCTAAATTGTTCAGTTAGGTAGCAATGTTAACCAATTTCATTATATGATCACGGACACTACCTACAAGGTCATACTTTATGGTAGACAAGGAATCAACCAGGCTACCTATATCAGCTTTATCAGATTCTAGGAATTTCTGTCCAATGGCACTCAAGAAATCTTTTGCATTCCCATTGTCCTTAATTTCACCTTTTATGTGATCAGAAATGAATCTCTTTATGATCATAAGACTCAATTTTTTAGCCTTCATCCATTTTTCATACTTAGCCTTTTCATCAGCAGTGCTAGTAGTTGGGGGTTCAGCGGGTTTCCTCAGTCAATGCAAAGTCCAGGTCCATCAGACCTGACACTATTTCTACATCATGTTTCCACTTCTTGTAGTTGATACTAGTTAGAGTTTCAATAGAATTCAACTGAGTAGTCATGTTGTTAACAGTTGTATAAGCAAACAACACAAAAATTAGATAAAGTTATGGGCAAGAATATATAGATCAAAAGAGTCAAATACATCTATTACACCCCTCCTTTAGGTAGAAGATGCAATTGTCTCCCCTTTAAAAATACAAAGAGTTCAAGGCATTCATTGCATCCTCGCCTTTAGGCAAAAGATACAAAACCTCCTCCCCATATCATCCAACGGTACAAGGCATACATTATATCTCTCCTTTAGGTAAAAGATACAAAAACTTCTGTTATACCAAATTATCCTCTTTTATACACGTGAGAATTCAAGATATGATGTTCCCCTTTAGGCAGAAAACATAATATCTATTCTCATTAATTAATTTAGTGTCACAAGTATCAAAAGGTAAATAACCCCCAACACTAATGTACACTTTTCAAGGACAATTTAGATATGGTACACATAGAATATTTCAATGATTCAAATAAATAGACCATTTTGGTGGAAACTATTTATTAATCATAAATCTCAATCCATGTATAATATTTTCACAAGTATAAAGTTGTAAGAATTTTCAATGACTCCAAATAAATAGACCACTTTGGTAGAAACTATTTATTAATCATAAACTCTTATTTAAACAATATCAATACACAATGAGATAAATTAAGTCCATATATTTAAACATTTTGAATATTTATTTATTCTATTTCTAACTAAAGATCAAGAAAAGTTTCCAGTAACAATTTATTTATTTAAGTTTACAGTATGCGAACAATCAAACACGACCAGTTGTAATAATCAAACACAACCATGATATTTGATCAATTATAAGAATTTGATGAATATATGAAGGGCACAAGTCTGTATGTCAGCTAAATGCTTAGGACAATTCTGGCCAAGCACTTTAACAACATTCTATCATGACAAAAACGTTAAACTCCATAACATAGAAATTTATCAATGAATGATTTTTTAGAGTTGTGGGCCATGGATTAAATAATAATAAATAAATAACAATTTAGCAAAGGCAAATATAACTCCATACTTAAAAGCACTAAGTTAAAGCAGTGCTTTAATAAAACTTAATCGGTGCCGCAGCCGTCATGCATAGTTAAATCAAGCCTAAAGTAATATTCCTTGTTACTTTCTGGCCAATATTAGTTTGTTTGAGGAACAAATCAGTCCAATCCATTGCCGTAAATTCGAAACCAGTAAGAAGGTTTCCTTTTACAATCGAGTTTCGATATTGATTTCGCAACGTCGTCAAATTCAGGAAAAATAATAACGTTCATAAATATATTCAAGATTTAAAATAATTCTAATCTCTAACTATGATGACTCTGACGGTAAGATAATTAATTCGCAGTCATAGTGAAGAATTAAAACACAAATATAAGCATAATCTTGAATTAGATTTAAGAAGCGTACCGTTAAACTCCATGGATTAAGCGGTGACAACAAACGACGTTTAAGCATGAGATCAACTTCCACAATCCACTAGCTACGCGCTCTCACAACCCGGAGAACTTGACTGATGGGACGTCTTCTGTTACCACGTATTCAAGGGGCAGAATACGCTAGGGTTTTCAAATAGCTAGGGAAAGGGGGGTTGACCTCTATTTATAAAGAGTGCCTACCCATCAGAGTCCAATAGTTATTGGGTCTCACTTATCCACGCATACAATATTTAATATTAGGCCATTTATTTATCCACTACTTGGGTCACGTCACTATCCTTTCAGGCTATAACCAATTAATGTAAGTCCAAATTCCAATAGTTTTCAGACTGGTCATTTAAAAATAGTCAGCGTTTGCAAAGTCATTGAAAGATAGACACTATTTTGCTGCAATAAAGACCGGTCCAGCATACTATATTGGAGATCGGTGCACCTGTGTATGAACTTCCAGCATATTATGCTAGAACTCCAACACGCGGAAAGTTCCAGCATAATATACTGGAGATTGGATGTAACGACACGGCCGATCGTTCCGTGGAATTAGCCCCGTTATTCCTGTTTCGGCCTTGTCATGCATTGCTTAGTTTGTTTATGATGTGTTGGGGTCGGTTGGTTCGGGTTCGGAGTGGTCGTGGTGAAAATTGAGACACTTAGTCTCTTAAATTGGCCTAATAGTTGAAAAAGTCAATTGGGAGTTGACTTATTGGTAAACGACCTCGGAATGTATATTTTATGGCTCGGATAGCTTGGTTAGGTGATTTGGGACTTAGGAGTGTGTTCGGAATGTGGTTTTGAGGTCCGATGTAGAATTAGGCTTGAATTGGCGAAAGTTAGTTTTTGGCGATTTCCGGTCGGCAGTGGAAAATAGGAAATCGGGGTCGGAATGGAATTCCAAAAGTTGGAGCAGGTTCATAGTGTCATTTTGGACGTGTGTGTAAATTTTTAGGTCATTCGGATGTGGTTTGGTTGGTTTCAGCATCGTTGGTGATTTTCGGAAGTTTTAGGAATCCTAGGCTTGAATCATGGGTTGAATTGGAGTTTCGATGTTATTTTGGGTGTTCCGAGGGTTCGACTAAGTCCGGGTAATCATTTATAACTTGTTTGAGTTTTTGGTTGGGGTCTTGAGGGGCTCGGGTTGAATTCAGATGGTCGTCGGAAGGTTTGGAGTTGAGAAAATGCAGCTGAAGCGCTGTTGGTGTTGCCCATCCGGTGTGACCGCACCTTCGGGGTTTGAGCGTAGGTGCGGAAAAGGCACGCAGGTGCGGAGTTTGGCCAGCTGGGGAAAGGTTGCAGGTGCGAGGTATTGGCCGCACCTGCGGAAGCGCAGGTGCAGAAGAAGGCCGCAGGTGCGATCGCTGGTGACTTAAGTCAATTGCGCATGTGCGCACCTGGAAACGCAGGTGCGATCGCTGGTGACTTAACTCAAGTGCGCATGTGCGCACCTGGAAACGCAGGTGCGGGTCCGCAGGTGCGCATAAGTGGTCGCAAGTGCGGGACCACTGACCAGAAGAGTATAAATTCATGCCTTCGCGATTTTGAGCCCTTTCCTTCAATGTTTCATCCGGATTAAGCTTTGGGAGAGGGTGTTGAAGGAGGAAATCAAGAGGACATTGTTGAGGTAAGATATTTGAACCTAAAACTCGTTTCTATGCGATTGTTAGACTGAAATAGGGTGAAATTAAGGGGAAAATCAGTGTGTAAATTGGGGGTTAGGGCTTGGATAATTGGAATTTAATTGAGTAATTGAAGGGGCAATTGTGGTCTGATTTTGATGTTCTTGGTATGTATAGAATCGTGGGAGGAGGATGATTCCGTTTTTGTGACTTCTATTGAATTCCGAGATGTGGACCTGGGGGGTCGGGTTTGGCAAAATTCGGGAATTGTGCCTAATTTTGATAGTTTTCGAATGGGTTCCGTCTCCCTAGCATATTTTGATGTTATTAATCTAATTTTGATAGACTCGGAGCATTTGGGAGACGATTCGAGGGGCAAGAGTATCGTGGAGTAGCTTTTCGGGCCGGTTTGAGGTAAGTAATGGCTATAAATCTTGTCTTGAGGGTATGAAACCCTGGACTTAGCATCTTCTCACTGTTTTGGAGTGACGCACACGCTAGATGACGAGTGAGTGGCGTGCACTGATTTGGGGATTTGGACTTGGTCCTTCCCGTGGAAACTATTGAGTTGCGTAATTGCTTTTAAATCACATGATAAATCGTATTTCCATACTATTGATATATTTGGGATGTAAGCCATATTTGGGGCCTTGTGCCGACCTGTTTAGACCCATTGGGGGCTATTTTCTGATATTCCTCATTGTAGATATTCCTCATTGTAGTGATTATGATTTACACTCAGTCCTTTCATGTTAAACTACTTTCGAGACTCCAACTTGTTTACATTATTTTGTGATATAAAATATTGTTTTTGGTCGAGTACTCCGTTTATTGATGGCGCGAGTGGCATTTTTGAGAGTTTCTGACTGAGTGAGGCCGAGAGCCAATATTGTGAGGATATTATGGATCGGGTTGCACGCCGCAACATGTTACACTGTTATGATATGTGAGAGGCCGAGAGCCTGAGTGATTTATGCCACGAGATGGCTTGATATTAGCGCTTGGGCTGTAGGATCCCCTCCGGAGTATGTACACCCCTAGTGAGCGCAGTTACCTACTGAGTGCGAGTGTCGCTGAGTGCCGAGTGACGAGTGATTGGGAGGTATGAGTGGCAGTGAGTAGGGGTGTTCATAAGAATCCGAAAAACTGAACCAAACAGACCAAAAAAACCGATACTTATTAGGTTTGGTTTGATTTTGGTTTTAAATTTTAAAAACCGATCAAATTTGGTTTGGTTTTGGTTTTAATCAAACAAATAACTGAAAAATTTGAACCAAACCGACTATAAAAGTAACTATCTGAATTTATTATTGCAACTACATATATATGTATATTTTTATATAATGTTTCTAATATTTTATGGTACATATTAGTCATTTATATTTTTAGTCTAGTTCTTTGCTATTATAATAATCTAATTATTTGCCTTCTGGTTAAATTGATAGTTTTTTTTTGCTAAGTACAAGAATTTATTTCATATTAAAATAATTAATTTTTAATTGAGTACATAAATTATTCATCACTATTTAAGTCAATTATCATCAATATATCATGGTAAATGATAGATTTCTCAAAGAGAAATTAGTTTGATAGTGTTACATTAAAAATGTAGTCGCCAGAATATGCGATTAGTAGTGTAAAAACCGAAAAACCGACAAAAATAGAATCAATAAAAAACCGACTTAATTGGTTTGGTTTGGTTCCAATATTTGAAAAACCGACTTACTTGGTTTGGTTTTTTTTCCGAAAAAACCGACCCAAACTGAACCATGAACACCCCTAGCAGTGAGGTTGCCTGAGGGGCTGATACTGAGCGATTGTGAGGCATGCTGAGCGACTGATTTTGAGTGATGATTTGCCCGAGGGGCGGTTTATGATACTTGTTTTTTCCTGAGTAATATTTATGATTCATTTCATTTTTACACTAAAACTTCTTCAAAATTTCTGAAATCATTGGAAATCACACTTTTCAAGGGATTTTACTGAAATTGGCTTTTAAAGCATATTGATTTAATGTATACACTGTTGGGAATAAAGACTGTACTTATTGTAAATCGATGATTTGATCCTATGTGTTTCTTACTGTTCAGATTTGATTTATTTTCATTACTACTGAGTTGGCGTACTCACATTACTCCCTGCACCCCTCGTGTGCAGATTCAGGTGCTGGTACCGAGCGCTAGTTTTTGTTACACCGAGAATTGATGTATTATGACAGTAGAATTTTTGGTACCACTCTTAGATGCTCATGACATGTTGACTCTAGGTCTTGAGGATAGTTGTTAGACTATTTATCTCGTTTGGTTTTGTTTAAAAATTCGGAAATGTAAAAATTCTTATGAAATGTTGGAAATGATTTGGAAATTTTGAAAATAATATGTCAATGTGTAATTGTTGGCTAGCCTAGTTCCATGATAGGCGCCATAACGGCTGGCTTAGGATTTGGGGTCGTGACAAGTTGGGATCAGAGCACTAGGTTACATAGGACTCAATGGTCATGAGCAGGTTTAGTAGAGTCTTGCGGATCGGTACGAAGACTTCTGTACTTATCTTCGAGAGGCTACAGAACTCTTAGGAAAAGTCTCATTTTCTTGAATTCTGTCATGCCATTCTGTTGATTCTGGAAATCTAAACTCCTGTTGTTTCATTCTCTCACAGATGGTGAGGACACGTGCTACCGATCAGGGGGACCATACACCAACTAGACCAGCGAGAGATCGAGGCCGCGGTCGAGGCTGTGGTAGAGGTAGGGGACCAGCCCGTGCAGCAGTCGGGGCAGTACCAGTGGATCCACCTACCATTCAGGATCAGGTTCCCACCGCGGATATTCCAGCAGGATAGGCTCAGGCACCGGTAGCGCCCATTGTTATTCCGGGTCTTCAGGAGACCCTAGCTCAGATCTTGACAGTATGTACTAGACTTGCTCACGTAGTTGTCGTACCTGCTACTGCCGCTACTTCTCAAGCCGGGGGAGGCACTCAGACTCCAGTTGCCCGGACACATGAGCAGGTTGTACAAGGCCTTCAGACACCGGGGCAGCTCCAGCCCAACCGGTTGCTCAAATTCAGGATTTCATAGTTCCAACTATGCCAGACGATGAGCAGCGTAGGCTGGAGAGATTTAGCAGACTTCATCCTCCGACATTCAGTGGTTCTAAGGGCGAGGATGCCCAGGGTTTTCTAGATAAGTGTCAGAGGATGCTTCATACTGCAGGGATTCTGGAGACCAGTGGGGTCTCGTTTTCTACTTTTCAGTTTTCTGGGGCTGCTTTTACTTGGTGGGAGTCTTTCGAGAGGCGTAGGACTGTTGGTGCAGCACCCCTTACTTGGCAGCAGTTATCCACTATCTTCTTGGAGAAATATGTTCCCCGGTCTCACAGAAAGGAGAAGCGTAGGCAGTTTGAGCAGCTGCATCAGGGTGAGTTGTCCGTGACGGAGTATGAAATAATGTTTTCAGAGTTAGCTCGTCATGCTTCAGAGCTGGTCCCTACTGATAGGGAGAGGATTAGGAGGTTTGTGGATGGCCTTATGTATCATCTTCGTATCTTGATGACTAGGGAGAGGGTATCAGGTGCTACCTTCGATCAGGTTGTTGATATTGCTCGAGATATTGAGTCAGTTCGCTACCAGGAGCGAGAGGAGGGGGAGGCCAAGAGGCCTCATGGATCTGGTAGTTTTAGTGGTGCTCCTTCCAGAGAGAAGTTTTAGCACAGTAGAGTCTGCCTATTTAGGCCTCCTCAGCCAGTTTGCCCAGCTTATAGTGGCGCATCATCGGGGTAGGGACCCCGCAGCTCTCGTCCGGGCCATTCTTCATTTAGTGCCCTTCCAGCTCAGAGTTTCTCCAGAGAATCATCAATCCAGGGTTCTTCTATGCATGGTTTATCAAGTGGCTATCCTGGTGCCAGGGGGTTCCCTTCAGTCCCCATCTCCAGCTCCAGGGAGTTGCTTTGAGTGTGGAGAGTTTGGGCATATGTGGAGGTAGTGTCCTCATCGACCCGGTAGTTCTTTTCAGCAGAGGGGTCAACCCTCGACTTCAGCTCCAATCACTTTATCACCCGCCCAGACAGCTAGGGGCAGGGGTCAGGCAGCTACAGGCCGCCCTAGAGGGGGAGGTCGATCAGAAGGAGGTCAGGCTCGTATCTATGCACTTCCAGCCAGGCCAGATGTTATGCCTCCGATGCAGTGATCACATGTATTATATCAGTCTGTCACCGAGATGCTTTAGCCCTATTTGACCCTGGTTCTACATATTCATATGTCTCGTCTTATTTTTGCATATTTCTTGGATATGCCCCGTGAGTCTTTAATTACGTCTGTTCATGTGTCGACTCCCGTGGGTGATACTATTGTTGTGGACCGTGTGTATCGGTCATGTGTGATATCTGTTGGGGGTATGGAGACCCGAGTGGACCTATTGTTACTCAGCATTGTCACGACCCTAATTCCCGACCTTAGGGATCGCGATGGCGCCTAACACCACACTTGCTAGGCAAGCCAATGTTAGGATTTGAATAACTAATTTCCTTTGGTTATTTACTTAAGCATGAATAAATACAATTAAAGTAAACTTAATTTAAATGATTTTCGATGAAATACTCCAAATATGAAATATTAAACAATCAAATAGAACGAACCACGAACTAAGTATATAAATAACTCTAAGACTACCCCAGAGTCTGGTGTCACAATTCACGAACTTCAAAAGAATACTACAAATAATGGGATTAAAGAAGTAGTATAACTGTTCCAAATATGTTAAAACAGTGTATGTAAGATATGAGAAGACTCGCGGGATCTGCGAACGCCGGCAAATGTACCTCGTGTCTCCGAATGAATAGGAGGTTGATCTACAAATCTCTACTGCTGGTAGTACCTGGATCTGCACAAAAGAGTGCAGAGTGTAGTATCAGTACAACCGACCCCATAAAATAACTCAGTCGCCTTTTCTAGGCCTCAGCTATAACCAATCCTCAAATAGTTTCCAAACTTTAGACTTTAAATAAAAGTAATGCCAAAAATATGAAAGATAGTAAAATAAACATTTAAGCTTTTCAAATCTTTATTTTCTTTGAAATTCAATAAAAATATAAGTGATTCCTGTATCGCTCCTTGTTGCGATGTGCAACCCGCTCCCACCTGTCCACCCTTACTGCTCCTCCCTAAATATATCACCCTTATTACTCCTGTTAAGGCGTGCAACCTGATCCCACTTGTCCACACTTATCACTCCTTGTTGCGGCGTGCAACCCGCTCCTACCAGACATATCATCAATTTATTTGTTTATGATAACTTTTACAATTCTGGCCAAGCCTTTCACAATATTTTGCTTCAATAATAATAAGTAAGAAACTGTATTTTTCTCATAAACTTCATCAATATCTTCTCAACCATGAAACCAACAGGAACATCAATATAT
This sequence comes from Nicotiana undulata, assembly GCA_005239495.1. Classification (NCBI taxonomy): domain Eukaryota; kingdom Viridiplantae; phylum Streptophyta; class Magnoliopsida; order Solanales; family Solanaceae; genus Nicotiana; species Nicotiana undulata. Next base: position 112,798 of record ML290137.1, on the reverse strand, counting down.
ACATATACTTCGTAAAACAATGCCAAACTGCTCAATCGTTTGTACCACAAGGGAACAAAATAAACAACCAATACTCTCTCCAAAATTACCACCACAATATTTAACAACAAAGTAACAAAGCCAAATAGTAATAGAAACAATAATGGACATAGAACAATTAAGACAAGAATCAATTAAGTTGCGAACGGGAAAGAGATCATGCTTAACATGCAATTTGGGTGGTGCATAGATACTCGTCACCTCACCTATACACTACACCCATGCATTTCACATAGCAAGCAAGTGGGGACTCATATTCCCTCAAGTCAAAGTTAGACCAAACACTTACCTCAATCTCGCAAGCAATTCACTGCTCTAGCACTGCCTTTCCTTTAGAATTTGCCTCTAATCTGCTCGAATCTAATCACAATTTGTTCAATGTTATCAATCATAGCCTAAAGGAATCATGTTTATTGAAAATCAATGGTCTTCCTAAGTTTTCCTATTCAATTTCAAAAATCGACCCCGAACCCGCTTGGTCTAAACTCGAGGTTCGGACCAAAACTCGTTTACCCAATCTCCCCCGAGAACGGATATACAATTGGTATTGGAATCCGACCTCAATTCGAGGTCCAATTCCCCAAAATTTGAAATTCCTAAGTACTACCCAAAACCCAAATTTTTACCATGAAAACTCTAGATTTTTGGTTGAAATCATTGTTAAAAGTTGTTGGGAATTGAAAGAAATTAGTTAGAGATCACTTATGAATGATTTGGAGAAGTTTGGGTCTTTGGAAAATCGCCTATGGAGGTTTAGGGTTTTAGAAAATTGGAAAAGAAGGGAAAATCCCATCAAAAAACTGATATAACAGGCTGCGGGTCTCGCATTTGCGAACTAGGGTTCGCATTTGCGAACCCTTGGCTTTCCGGGGATATATCGCAAATGCGAGCAGGCCTTTGCATTTGCGAACAGGGGCCCTTCACATTTGCGACCCAAGACCTTGCAAATGCGAGATCTGAGGCTGGCCTGGGTCTTCGCATTTGCAAAGCCTGATCTTGCAAATGCGAGATCAGAGGCCTTCCAACACCAGACATCAGCTGTGTAATTGTTTCTAAGTCTGAACACTCTGTAGCCTACCCGAAACTCACCCGAGCCCTAGGGGCTTCAAACCAGTCTAAAAACATCATACGGACTTGTTCATGGAACCAAATCATCAAAATAACATCAAAATCTACAAATTTAGCTTCAAAACTCAAGATTTCCTCAAGAACACTCAAATTTCTTACTTTTCAACCGGATGTCCGAAATTACATCAAATCAACTCTGATTCTCATGAAACTTCACAGATAGGACTTACATAACATAATAAACTTGTTCCGAGCTCCGGAACTAGGATATGGGCCTGATATCACATATTTCACATGTTATTTCATTTCTTTATCTCTTGAATTAACCAGCAGAACAATTTTCTTCAAAAATTGTTTTCTAAGGCTTGGGACCTCGAAATTCATTTCCGGGCGTACGCCCAAGTCTCATATTTTTCTGCGGACCTCCCGGGATCATCAGAACACGGATCCGGGTCTGTTTACTAAAAATGTTGACCAAAGTCAACTTTTATCAAATTTGAACTTAGAAATTACTATTTCTCATATTTTCACATAAAAACTTTCCGGTTTCACGCCCAGACTGCGCACGCAAATCGAGGTATTTAAAATTAGTCTTTTTTATGTCTATTAGAATGGAATATAGTCTAAATTTATAAAATGACCCCTTGAATCATCGCAATCTCCACCTCTCAAACACACGTTCGTCCTCGAACGGACATAGAAAGTTACCTGAATTTGCAAACAAGTGTTGATATCTACTCTGCATGTCGGACTCGGACTCCCAGGTAGCTGCCTCAACGGGCTGGCCTCTCCACTGCACTCGATTTGAAGGATAACTCTTAGATCCCAATTGGCGAACCTGTCAATCTAAAATGGCTATCGGCTCCTCCTCATACGTCAAGTCTTTGTCCAATTGGACAGAGCTAAAATCTAACACGTAAGACGGGTCACCATGATATTTCTGGAGCATAGACACATGAAATACCGAATGAACTGAGGATAACCCTGGAGGCAACGCAAGTCTATAATCTACCTCCCCCACTCAATCAATAAAATGGCCCGATAAACCTAGGGCTCAACTTACCCTTCTTCCCAAATCTCATCACACCCTTTATGGGCGACACACGAAGTAATACTCTCTCTCCAACCATGAATACCACATCCCGGACCTTACGATCGGCATAACTCTTTTGCTTCGACTGAGCTATACAAAGTCTCTCCTGAATAATCTTGACCTTATCTAAGGCCTCCTGAACTAAGTCTGTACCCAACAACCGAGCCTCTCCCGGCTCAAACCATCCAACTGGTGATCTGCACCATCTACCATACAATGCCTCATAAGGAACCATCTGAATGCTCGTCTGATAGCTATTATTATAAGCAAACTCCGCTAACGGCAAGAACTGATCCCATGAACCTCCAAAGTCAATAACACAAGCACGGAGCATATCCTCCAATATCTGAATGGTACGCTCGGACTGCCCGTCAGTCTGAGGGTGAAATGTTATACTCAACTCTACTCGGGTACCCAACTCACGCTGAACTGCTCTCCAAAAGTGCAAAGTAAGCTACGTACCTCGATCGGAAATGATAGACACGGGCACCCCATGAAGGCGAACAATCTCCCGAATATATAACTCAATCGACCGCTCTGAAGTAAAAGTACTTGCCACAGGAATGAAGTGTGTTGATTTAGTCAGCCTATCCAAAATAACCCAAACTGCGTCTAATTTCCTCTGAGTCCATGGGAGCCCAACAATGAAGTCCATAGTGATACGCTCCCACTTCCACTCAAGAATCTCTATCCGCTGAAGCAAACCACCAGGTCTCTGATGCTCATACTTTACCTGCTGACAATTTGAGCAACAAGCCACATACGCCACAATGTCCTTTTTCATCCTTCTCCACCAATAATGTTGCTTCAAATCTTGGTACATTTTTGCTGCACCTGGGTGAATAGAATATTTGGAGCTGTGATCCTCCTCAAGGATCAACTCACGAAGGCCATCAACATTAGGCACACACAACCTACCCTGTATCCTCAAAATGCCATCATCCCTAATTGTAACCTGCTTGGTATCACCATGCCGAACTGTGTCCCTAAGGACCGCCAAATGTGGGTCATCATTATGCCACTCCCGAATACGATCAATTAAAGAAGACCAAGTGACGGTATAAGCTAGAACACTACTGGGAGAAATATCCAACCTCACGAACTGATTAGCTAATGTCTGAATATCTGAGGCTAACGGTCTCTCACCAACTGGAATGTACGCAAGGCTGCCCATACTCACCGCCATCCTACTCAATGCATCGGCCACCACATTGGCCTTACCTGGATGATACAATATGGTGACATCATAATCCTTCAGTAACTCTAACCATCTCCGCTGCCTCAAATTTAGATCTTTCGGCTTGAAAAAGTACTGGAGACTGTGATGGTCAGTGAAAACCTCACACGACACGCCATAAAGATAGTGCCTCCAAATTTTCAATGCATGAACGATGGCTGCTAACTCTAAGTCATGAACAGGGTAATTCTTCTCATGAACTTTCAACTGACGAGACGCATAGGCAATCACTCTACCATCCTGCATCAACACTGCTCCAAGGCCAACCCGTGAAGCATCACAGTACACCGTGAAGGAACCCGAATCTGATGGTAACACCAATATTGGAGTTGAAGTCAATGCTGTCTTGAGCTTCTGAAAGCTCGCCTCGCACTCATCTGACCATTTAAATGGGGCACCTTTCTGAGTTGATTTAGTCATTGGGGCTGCTATGGACGAGAACCTCTCCACAAAACGACTGTAATAACCCGCCAAACCTAAGAAACTCCTAATCTCCGTAGCCGTAGTGGGTCTAGACCAGTTCTTGACTACCTCTATCTTTTTAGGATCAACCTGAATACCCTCTGTTGATACAATATGACCCAAAAAGGCTACTGAATCTAACCAGAACTCACATTTAGAAAACTTGGCATACAACTGATTATATCTCAAAGTCTGGAGGGTTATGCGGAGATGTTGCTCATGCTCTCCCCGACTGCGGGAGTATATAAGGATGTCATCAATGAACACGATCACAAAAGAGTCCAGATGGGGCTTGAAAACCCGATTCATCAAATCCATAAAGCCTGCTGGAGAGTTAGTCAATCCAAAAGACATGACCAATAATTCATAATGCCAATACCTCGTCCGAAAGGCTGTCTTAGGAACATCGGACGCCCTAATCTTCAGCTTATGATAGCCCGACCTTAAATCAATTTTCGAAAATACTCTAGCACCCTGAAGCTTATCAAATAGGTCATCAATTCTCAGCAACGGATGTTTATTCTTGATAGTAGCTTTATTCAGCTGCCGGTAATCTATACACATTCTCATCTACCCATCTTTCTTCTTTACAAACAAAACCGGTGCACCCCAAGGCGAGACACTAGGTCTGATAAAACCCTTATCTAACAAGTAATGCAACTGTTCTTTCAATTCTTTCAATTCTGGAGGGGCCATCCGATATAGAGGAATGGAAATGGGCTGAGTTCCCGGAACCACATCAATACAGAAATCAATGTCCCTGTCGGGCGGCATACCTGGCAGATCTGCCAGAAATACCTCAAGAAACTCACGCACGATAGGAGCTAACTCTATGGAAGGAACCTCAGCATCAGAATCATGAATATGAGCCAAATAAGCCCAACACCCTTTCTCCACCATGCGACGAGCCTTAGCATATGAAATTACTCGGCTGGGAGAATGATCAGGAGTCCTTTTCCATTCTAATTGAGGCAACTCTGGTAAGGCTAGGGTAACTGTCTTGGCGTGACATTCTAAAATGGCATGATAGGGCGACAACCAATCCATGCCCAATATAACATCGAAGTCAACCATGTCTAGAAGAAAGAGATCAACACTAGTTTTAAGACTTTCAATGACTACCACGCACGAACGATATACTCGATCTACCACAATCGTATGCCCCACCGGTGTAGACACATAAATAGGAACACTCAAGGGCTCACGGGGCACATCCAAATACGAGGTAAAATAGGATGAAACATACGAATAAGTAGACCCCGGATCAAACAAAACTGAAGCAGCTCTATCATAGACTGAGATGGTACCTGTAATAACAGCGTCAGAGGACTCTACCTTAGGCCTGGCTGGAAATGCATATAGTCGGGGTTGGGCCCCGCCACCCTGAACCACACCTCTGGGTGGACCTCCACCTCTAGCAGGTTGACCTCCACCTCTAGCTATCTGTCCTCCACCTCTAACATTTTGGCCTCTACCTCTAACTATGTGACATCTACCTCTTGCTGGTTGGGCAGGTGGTGCTGTAGTTGGTGCCGGAACTATGGCACGAGAACCCTGGTACTGCTGCTAATTACTCAGAAACTTCGGGCAAGCTCTCCGAATGTGCCCATATTCACCACACTCAACACATCCCTCTTGATATGAGGACTGACCCTGACGACTGGCTGACCACGATGATAACTCTACAGAGGAGGTGCTTTGATCGGAGCTGAAGGACCGCTATAGACTGGCTGAGCAGAATGAGGCACATAAGAACCACGACCCCCTGAAGTACCATGTGAAACCTGTAGTGCTAAATGGAATGGCCGGGAAGAATGGCCTCTGCTATATGAAGTCCCGCCTCCAAATGAGGCACCACTGAAACCACCAGAATGGCGAGGTCTCTTATATGACCCCTGACCTCCCATCCCAAGAACTGACTCAACCCTCCTAGCTATATTAGTTGCATCCTAAAGAGAAATATCGGACCTTGTCTCCTTGGCCATATGAAACCTGATGGGCTGAGCAAGGCCATCAATAAACCGTATGACCCTCTCCCTCTCTGTGGGAAATATAAGAATATCATGTCTAGCCAAATCCACAAAACGAGTCTCATACTGAGTCACAGTCATGCTGCCCTGCTGAAGTCGCTCAAACTGACGACGCTTATCCTCTCGAGTAGTGACAGATAAGAACTTATCCAAAAAGAGATGAGAGAACTGATCCCAAGTCAGAGCAGGTGATCCAGCTGGCTTAGTCGACAAATAGTCCCTCCACCATTGCTTGGCGGAACTGATCATCTAAAAAGTCGCAAAATCGACCCCATTGGTCTCCAAAATACCCATATTGTGTAACACCTCATGACAACTATCCATATATTCCTGAGGGTCCTCTGAAGTAGCACCACTGAAATGGACAGAGAATAACTTAATGAACCTGTCAGGTCTCCATAGAGCGTCGGTAGACATAGTTGCCCCATTAACGGGCGACACCGCTGCAACTGGCTGAATTACCCCAACGGGATTGGCTACTAGGGTTTGAACCTGAGGAGTAGTCTGGACTAGAGAGTGGGTAGCAGGAGTCTGGATCCCTCCTCCAGCCTGAGATATGACTGCAGCAACAGGGAATGTGCCCGTCTAGGATACACTCTCCATCAAGCCCACTAAACGTACCAAAGCATCCTGAAGAACCGGGGTAGCAATAAACCCCTCGGGAACCTGAGCTGGTACCGCTGGAACAGTCTAAGCCGGAACCCCCTCATTAATCTCAATCTAGGTGTCCGCAGCTGGGGCTGCTGCCTGAGAAATGGGGTGAGTCTTGCCCCTATCTCGGCCTCTGGTGTGGCCTCGGCCTCTGCCCCTAGTAGGAGTTGCTGCTGCTGGAGGATCGAAATTCTGATCAGCGGAATATGATGCACGTGTTCTCTCCATCTACGAGAGAGTAGAAGAATCTAGTCAGTATTTAGGGATACAAAAATCGCACGATGGAGTAGAAATAAAAATGGAGTTGTTTCCTAACTCAATAGCCTCTGAGAGATAAGTACAGACGTCTCCGTACCGATCCTTCGGACTCTACTAAGCTTGTTCGTGAATTGTGAGACCTAAGTAACCTAGTTCTCTGATACCAACTTGTCACGACCCAAATTCCTGACCTTAGGGATCGTGATGGCGCCTAACACCACACTTGCTAGGCAAGCCAATGTTAGAATTCGATTAACTAATTTCCTTTGGTTATTTACTTAAGCATGAATAAATACAATTAAAGTAAATTCGATTAACTAATTTCCTTTGGTTATTTACTTAAGCATGAATAAATACAGTTAAAGTAAACTTAATTTAAATGATTTTTGATGAAATACTCCAAATATGAAATATTATACAATTAAATAGAACGAACCACGAACTAAGTATATAAATAACTCTAAGACTACCCCAGAGTGTGGTGTCACAATTCACGAACTTCTAAAGACTACTACAAATAATGGGCTGAAAGAAGTAGTATAATTGTTCCAAATACGTTAAAACAGTGTATGTAAGATATGAGAAGACTCGCGGGATATGCGAACGCCGGCAGATGTACCTCGTGTCTCAGAATGAATAGGAGGCTGATCTACAAATCTCTACTACTGGCTAGTACCTGGATCTGCACAAAAGAGTGCAGAGTGTAGTATTAGTACAACCGACCCCATGTACTGAGTAAGTGTCGAGCTTAACCTCGACGAAGTAGTGACGAGGCTACGACGGGGCTTTAGCAATAAACCTGTGACGATAATATATAACGCAAGAAGGGAATCCAAATAAATAAATTTAAATGCTGCAACAATAATAAAATAACCCAGCCGCCTTTTCTAGGCCTCAGCTATAACCAAGCCTCAAATAGTTTTCAAGTTTCCAAACTTTAGACTTTAAATAAAAGTAATGCCAAATATATGAAAAATAATAAAATGTACATTTAAGCTTTTTAAATCTTTATTTTATTTGAAATTCAGTAAAAATATAAGTGTCATCCCTTATCGCTCCTTGTTGCGGCGTGAAACCCGCTCCCACTTGTCCATCCTTATTGCTCCTCCCTAAATATATAACCCTTATTACTCCTGTGGCGGCGTGCAACCCGATCCCACTTGTCCACCCTTATCACTCTTTGTTGCGGCGTGCAACCCGCTCCCACTAGACATATCATCAATTTATTTGTTTATGAAAACTTTCACAATTCAGGCCAAGCCTTCCACAATATTTTGCCTCAAAAATAATAAGTAAGAAACTGTATTTTTCTCATAAACTTCATCAATATCTTCTCAACCATGAAACCAACAGGAACATTAATATATACATATAATTCGTAAAACAATGTCAAACTGCTCAATCAATTGTACCACAAGGGAACCAAATAAACAACCAATACCATCTCCAAAATAACCACCACAATATTTAACAACAAAGTAACAAATCCAAATAGTCATAGAAATAATAATGGACATAGAACAATTAAGACAAGAATCAATTAAGTTGGGAACGGGAAAGAAATCATGCTTAACAGGCAATTTGGGTGGTGCATAGATACTCGTCACCTCACATATACACCACACCCATGCATTTCACATAGCAAGCAAGTGGGGACTCCTATTCCCTCAAGTCAAAGATAGACCAAACACTTACCTCAATTTTGCAAGCAATTCACTGCTCTAGCACTGCCTTTCCTTTAGAATTTGTCTCTAATCCGCTCGAATCTAATCACAAATTGTTCAATGTTATCAATCATAGCCTAAAGGAATCATCTTTATTGAAAAGCAATGGTCTTCCTATGTTTTCCTTTTCAATTTCAAAAATCGACCCCGAACCCGCTTGGTCTAAACTCGAGGTTCGAACCAAAACCCGTTTACCCAATCTCCCCCGAGCACGAATATACAATTGGTACTAGAATCCGAACTCAATTCGAGGTCCAATTCCCCAAAATTTGAAATTCCTAAGTTCTACCCAAAATCCAAATTTTTACCATGAAAACTCTAGATTTTTGGTTGAAATCATTATTAAAATTTGTTGGGAATTGAAAGAAATTAGTTAGAGATCACTTACTAATGATTTGGAGAAGTTTGGGTCTTTGGAAAATCGCCTATGGATGTTTAGGGTTTTAGAAAATTGGAAAAGAAGGGGAAATCCCGTCAAAAAGCTGATATAACAGGTTGCGGGTCTCACATTTGCGAACTAGGGTTCGCATTTGCGAACCCTGGGCTTTCTGGGGATATATCGCAAATGCGAGCAGGCCTTCGCATTTGCGAACAAGGGTGCGATATCTGAGGCTGGCCTGGGTCTTCGCATTTGCGAAGCCTGATCTAACAAATGCGAGATCAGAGGCCTGCCAACACCAGACATCAGCTGTGTAATTCTTTCTAAGTCTAAACACTATGTAGCCTACCCGAAACTCACCCGAGCCCTCGGGGCTTCAAACCAAACATGCACACAAGTCTAAAAACATTATACGGACTTGTTCGTGGAATCAAATCATCAAAATAACATAAATATCTAAAGATTTAGCCTCAAAACTCAACATTTCCTCAAGAACACTCAAATTTCTAGCTTTTCAACCGGATGTTCGAATTTCATCAAATCTACTCCGATTCTCATGAAATTTCACAGATAGGACTTACATAACATAACTAATTTGTTCCAGGCTCGGGAACCAGGATACGGGCCCGATATCACATATTTCACATATTATTTCATTTCTTTATCTCTTGAATTAACCATCAGAACAATTTTCTTCAAAAATTGTTTTCTAAGGCTTGGGACCTCGAAATTCATTTCCGGGCATACGCCCAAGTCTCATATTTTTCTGCGGACCTCCCGGGATTGTCGAAACACAGATCCGGGTCCGTTTACTAAAAATGTTGACCAAAGTCAACTTTTATCAAATTTCAACTCTAGAAATTATTATTTCTCATATTTTCACATAAAAGTTTTCCGGTTTCACGCCCAGACTACGCACGCAAATCGAGGTATTTAAAATTAGTCTTTTTTATGGCTATTAAGCATGTAACGGAGTCTAAATTTATAAAATGACCCCTTGAGTCACAAGCATGGTTGAGTTTGATGTGATACTAAGCATGGATTGGCTATCTCCATGTCATGCTATTCTTGATTGTCATGCTAAGACCGTGACCTTGGCTATGCCTGGAGTTCCAATGGTTTAGTGGAGAGGTTATACTGAGTATGTGCCTAGCATGGTGATTTCCTACCTGAAGGCTCAGTGTATGGTTGAGAAGGGATGTTTATCGTATTTGGCTTTTGTGAGGGATGTTAGGGTGAGACTCCTGTTGTTGATTCTGTTCCTGTGGTCCGTGATTTTCCAGACGTGTTTCCTGCAGACCTGCTAGGCATGCCACCTGACAGGGATATAGATTTTGGTATTGACATGGTGCCAGGCACTCAGCTTATCTCTATTCCTCCATATCGTATGGCACAAGTGGAGTTGAAGGAATTGAAAGAACAACTTCAGGAACTCCTAGATAAGGGGTTCATTCGTCATAGTGTGTCACCTTGGGGTGCACCGGTGTTGTTATTGAAGAAGAAGGATTGTTCTATGCGTATGTGTTTTGATTATCGGCAACTGAACAAGGTTACGGTGAAGAACCGGTATCCTTTGCCTCGTATTGATGATTTGTTCGACCAGCTTCAGGGATCCAGAGTGTTCTCTAAGATTGACTTGAGATCCGGGTATCATCAGCTGAAGATTTGGGACTCTGACATCCCGAAGATTGCTTTCAGGACTAGGTACGGTCATTATGAGTTTCTTGTCATGTCATTTGGGCTGACCAATGCCCCATCAGCTTTTATGCACTTGATGCACAGTGTGTTCTGGCATTATCTTGATTCCTTCGTCATCATGTTTATTGATGACATCTTGGTATATTCCCGATCTAGGGAGGATCATGAGCATCATTTGAGAGTTGTGCTTCAAACTTTGAGGGAGAAGAGGTTGTACGCAAAATTTTTGAAATGTGAATTCAGGCTTGATTCAGTGGCATTCTTGGGCTATGTGGTGTCTTGTGATGGGATCAAGGTGGATCCGAAGAAGGTGGAGGCGGTGCAGAGTTGGCCTAGACCATCATCAGCTACCGAGATTCATAGCTTCCTTGGTTTGGCAGGGTACTATCGTCGTTTTGTAGAGGGATTTTCATCTATTGCAGCCTTATGAGCAGACTGGCCCAAAAGGGTGATCCGTTCAGGTGGACTGAGGAGTGTGAGGAGAGCTTTCAGAAGCTCAAGTCAGCTTTGACTACAGCTCCGGTGTTGGTTTTGCCTACGGGTTCAGGTTCTTATACGGTCTACTGTGATGCCTCGAGAGTTGGACTTGGAGCGATATTGATGTAGGGCGGTAGGGTGATTGCCTACGCGTCCCGAAAGTTAAAGGTTCACGAGAAGAATTATCCAGTGCATGATCTTGAGCTAGCAGCCATTGTCCACGCCTTGAAGATTTGGCGTCATTATTTGTACGAAGTGCATTGTGAGATTTTCACTGATCACCATAGTTTGCAGTATCTGCTTAAGAAGAAGGATATGAATTTACATCAGAGGAGATGGTTGGATCTTCTCAAGGATTATGACCTCACTATTCTATATCATCCAGGGAAGGCCAATGTAGTGGTCGATGCCCTGAGTCGCAGAGCAGAGAGTTTGGGGAGTCTAGCCTACCTTCCAGCAGCAGAGCGACCTTTAGAAATTGATGTTCAGGATTTAGCGGGTCAGTTGGTGAGATTGGATTTATCAGAGCCCCCACGAGTATTGGCTTGTGTAAACTCCAGGTCTTCTCTTTATGATCAGATTAGAGCATGCCAGTATGATGACCCACACTTGCTCGTTCTTCAGTACTACAGGGTCCGACGGGGTGATGCCAGGGACGTGGTTATTGGTGATGATGGGGTCATGAGGATGCAGGGCCGGATTTGCATGCCCAATGTGGATGGCCTTCGAGAGTTGATATTAGCAGAGGCTCATAGCTCGCGATATTCCATCCATCCGGGTGCCGCGAAGATGTACCAGGATCTGAGACAACATTATTGGTGGAGGCGAATGAAGAAGGATATTGTTGAGTTTGTAGCTCGGTGTCTCAACTGCCAGCAGGTCAAGTATGAGCACCAGAGGCCAGGTGTATTACTTCAGAGGTTAGATATTCTGGAGTGGAAGTGGGAGCAGATTACCATGGACTTTGTAGTTAGGCTCCAACAGACTTCGGGGAGGTTTGATGCTATATGGGTTATTATGGATCGGCTGACCAAGTCCGCGCACTTCATTCTTGTTGGTACTACTTATTTCTCGGAGCGGTTAGCTGAGATTTATATCAGGGAGATTGTCCGATTGCATGGGGTTCCAGTTTTTATCATTTCCGACAGAGATACTTAGTTCACATCTCAGTTCTCGAGAGCCGTACAGAGAAAGTTGGGTACTCAAGTTAAGTTGAGCACAACGTTTCATCCTCAGACCGACGGGAAGTCAGAGCGTACTATTCAGATTTTGTAGGACATGTTCTGTGCCTGTGTCATTGATTTTGGGGGTTCATGGGACCAGTTTCTGCCACTCGCGGAGTTTGCATGTAATAACAGTTATCAGTCGAGTATCCAGATGGCTCCATATGAGGCTTTATATGGTAGGAGATGTAGATCTCCGGTTGGTTGGTTTGAGTCAAGCGAGGCTAGGCTATTGGGCATAGACTTGGTTCAGGATGCGTTGGATAAGGTGAAGTTAATTCAGGAGAGACTTCGCACGACGCAGTCTAGGCAGAAGAGTTATGCGGATCAGAAGGTCCGGGATATGTCTTTCATGGAGGGAGATAAGGTACTACTGAAGGTGTCACCCATGAAGGGTGTTATGAGGTTCGGGAAGAGGCGCAAGCTGAGTCCCCGGTTCATTGGGCCTTTTGAGGTGATTTAGAGGATTGGAGAGGTGGCTTATAGACTTGCCTTGCCACCCAGCTTATCGAGTGTTCATCCGGTGTTCCATGTTTCAATGCTCCAGAATTATATTAGTGACCCATCTCATGTTTTATACTTCAGCACAGTTCAACTTGAGGGTGATATGTCTTATGAGGTGGGGCCAGTGGCTATTTTGGGTCGTCAGGTCAGGAGGTTGAGATCTAAGGATATAGCTTCGGTGAAGGAGCAGTGGAGAGGGCAGCCCGTGGAGGAGGCCACTTGGGAGAACGAACGGGAGATGCGAAGTAGATATCCTCACATGTTTGAGACTCCAGGTATATTTCTAAACCCGTTCGAGGACGAACGTTTGTTCAATGGGGGGGAGAATATAACGACCCGGCCAGTCGTTCCATGGAATTAGCCCCGTTATTCCAGTTTTGGCCTTGTTATGAATTGCTTAGTTTGTTTATGATGTGTTGGGGTCGGTTGGTTCGGGTTCAGAGTGGTCGTGGTGAGAATTGAGACACTTAGTCTCTTAAATTAGCCTAATAGTTGAAAAAGTCAACTGAGAGTTGACTTATTGGTAAACAACCCCGGAATGTAGATTTTTATGGCTCAGATAGCTTTGTTAGGTGATTTGGGACTTAGGAGTGTGTTTGGAATGTGGTTTTGAGGTCCGGTGTAGAATTAGGCTTGAATTAGCGAAAGTTGGTTTTTGGCGATTTCCAGTCGGCAGTGGAAAATAGGCTATCGGGATTGGAATGGAATTCTGGAAGTTGGAGCAGGTTCGTTGTGTCATTTTGGACGTGTGTGTAAATTTTCAGGTCATTCAGATGCGGTTTGGTTGGTTTCGGCATCGTTGGTGATTTTCAGAAGTTTTAGGAATCCTAGGCTTGAATCATGGGTTGAATTGGAGTTTCGATGTTATTTTGGGTGTTCCGAGGGTTCGACTAAGTCCGGGTAATCATTTATGACTTGTTTGTGTTTTTGGTTGGGGCCCCGAGGGGCTTGGGTTGAATTCGGATGGTCGCCGAAAGGTTTGGAGTTGAGAAAATGCAGCTGAAGTGCTGCTAGTGTTGCCCATCTGGTGTGGTCGCACCAGCGGAGGTTTGAGCGTAGATGCGATCCCTGCAGGTGCGGAGTTTGGCCATCTGGTGAAAAGCCGCAGGTGCGAGATATTCGCCGCACCTGCACAAGCGCAGGTGCGGAAGAAGGCCGCAGGTGCGATCGCTGGTGACTTAAGTCAAGTCCGCAGGTGCGCATAAGTGGCCACAGGTGCGGGACCACTGACCAGAAGAGTATAAATTCATGCCTTCGCAATTTTGAGTCATTTCCTTCAATATTTCATCCGGGATTAAGCTTTGGGAGAGGGTTATGAAGGAGGAAATCAAAAGGACTTTGTTGAGGTAAGATATTTGAACCTAAAACTCGTTTCTATGTGATTTTTGGACTGAAATAGGTTGAAATTAAGGGAAAAATCAGTGTATATTGGGGGTTAGGGCTTGGATAATTGGAGACTTTGATTGAGTAATTGAAGGGGCAATTATGGTCTGATTTGATGTTCTTGGTATGTATAGAATTGTGGGAGGATGATGATTCCAGTTTTGTGACTTATTGAATTCCGAGACGTGGGCCCGGGGGGTCGGGTTTGACCAATTTCGGGAAGTGTGCCTAATTTTGATAATTTTTGAATGGGTTTCATCTCCCTAGCATATTTTGATGTTATTAATCTGATTTTGATAGACTCGGAGCATTTGGGAGCCGATTCGAGGGGCAAGACTATCGCGGAGTAGCTTTTCGAGCCGGTTTGAGGTAAGTAATGACTATAAATCTTGTCCTGAGGGTATGAAACCCCGGACTTAGCATATTCTCACTGTTTTGGAGTGACGCACACGCTGGATGTCGACTGCGTGGTGTGCACTGATTTGGGGATTTGGACTTGGTCCTTCCCGTGGCAACTATTGAGTTGCGTAATTGCTTTTAAATCACATGATAAACCGTATTTCCATACTATTGATATATTTGGGCTGTAAGCCATGTTTGGGGCCTTGTGCCGACCTGTTTAGACCCCTTGGGGGCTATTTTCTGATATTCCTCACTGTAGTGATTATGATTTACACTCAGTCATTTCATGTTAAACTACTTTCAAGACTCCGACTTGTTAATATTATTTTGTGATATAAAATACTATTTTGGGTCAAGTACTCCGTTTATTGATGGCTCGAGTGGCATTTTTGAGAGTTTCTGACTGAGTGAAGCCGAGAGCTAATATTGTGAGGATATTATAGATCGAGTTGCACGCCGCATCATGTTAAACTGTTATGATATGTGAGAGGCCGAGAGCCTGAGTGATTTATGCCATGAGATGGCTTGATATTAGCGCTTGGGCTGTAGGAGCCCATCCGGAGTCTGTACACCCCTAGTGAGTGCAGGTACCTACTGAGTGCGAGCGATGAGTGATTGGGAGGTATGAGTGGCAGTGAGGTTGCCCGAGGGGCTGAAACTGAGTGATTGTGAGGCATGCTGAGTGATGATTTGCCCGAGGGGCGGTTTATGATACTTGTTTTTGCCTGAGTAACTATTTATGATTCATTTCATTTCTACACTAAAACTTCTTCAAAATTTCTGAAATCATTGGAAATCACACTTTTCAAGGGATTTTACTGAAATTGGCTTTTAAAGCGTATTGATTTAATGTATACACTGTTTGGGATAAAGACTATACTTATTGTGAATCGATGATTTGATCCTATGTGTTTCTTACTGTTCAGACTTAATTTATTTTCATTACTACTGAGTTGGCGTACTCACATTACTCCCCGCACCCTCATATGCAGATTCAGGTGCTGGTATCGAGCGTTAGTTTTTCTTACACTGTTGTGGAGCCGGAGTTGGGACATCGAGGTAGTTGTTCAGCGTTCACATCATCTCTGTTTTCCCTTCTTGTTTTGTATTTAGTTCCTTGTTCCGAGAATTGATGTATTATGACAGTAGAATTTTTGGTATCACTCTTAGATACTCATGACATGTTGACTCCAGGCCTTGGGGATAGTTGATAGACTATTTATCTCGTTTGGTTTTGTTTAAAAATACGGAAATGTAAAAATGCTTATGAAATGTTGGAAATAATTTGGAAATTTTGAAAATAATATGTCAATGTGTGATTGTTGGCTAGCCTAGTTCCATGATAGGCGTCGTTACGGCCGGCTTAGAATTTGGGGTCTTGACATTGGAGCACCTGTGTATGAACTTTCAGCATATTATGCTTGACCGATATATTATACTGGAACTCTAGTATATTATGCTGAATGCCCAATATCTTATACTGGAACTCCAATATACTTATGCTGGAACTCTAGTATAATATACTAGAATTCCAGTATATTATACTGAATTCCAGTATATTATGCTGGAGTATTTTCCGGATTTTGAACAGTGTTTTCGTTCAGATATATCTTTACATGAAAAGTTGCTAAGTATCGCTTACTTTTGAAACTGTGGCTATTTTTGAATGACCACTTGTAAATCTGGCTATTTTTGAATTTCTCCCGAAATGTTGCCTCACTTGGTCCATGAATAATACTTTTAACTTTTGACCTTGAAATTTCATGGGAGTCAAAAACTTAAAGAACATCCCAAAAAATATCAAACTTCTGTAATTGTTTTGTGTGCTGGAGCAAAACTGCAACTTCTGCATTTTGGCTCAATTTGCATCTATACCCGTTTTTTGGGTCACGTTTTAACTTATACCCGATTTGCAAAAAAAATTGCAAGCGTACCCACTTTTCGTGTAAACTTCAGGCATACGGGCCTGAAGTTGTTTGTAATTGTTGAACTTAAGCATTCTACTAACTGAAGTTTTGTTCTCTATTTGTTGAACTTCAACCGGTTATAGCTGAAGTTTTGTCCTGGATTCAATAGTTTTGTCGTAAAGCTTTTTCAAAAACTTCAGTAGAAGATGTTGAACTTATTTAGTTCATTTGTAAAAACTTCAGCACTAAATAAGCTGGAGTTTTGTCCTGGATTCAATAGTTTTGTCGTAAAGCTTTTTCAAAAACTTCAGTAGAAGATGTTGAACTTATTTAGTTCATTTGTAAAAACTTCAGCACTAAATAAGCTGGAGTTTTGTCCTGGATTCATTAGTTTTGCATAAAGCTTTTTCAAAAAACTTCAGCAGAAGATGCTGAAGTTATTTCGTTCATTTGTAAAAACTTCAGCACTAAAGTAAGCTGAAGTTTTTGTCCTACAGTCGTACTAGTTGAAGTTTTGTTCTCTATTTGCTGAACTTCAGCGTGTTTTAGCTGAAGTTTTTCGCGTAAACTTAGTGTTTATTGAAGTTTTTGTTTGTAATTGCTGAACTTAAGCATTCTACTAGCTAAAGTTTTGTTCTATATTTGCTGAACTTCAGCATGTTTTAGCTGAAGTTTTCCCTATATCTAGACAGAAGTCCCAACTCCCAACTATAATCTAATGTAAAGATGCGCAATAGTTCTTCTTCCTCCTATCTCCCTAACAATCTGAACACCTATTGAATACAAAACTATGAATTTAGGGATAGAAATTTAAATTCTGCAGTAGCTTTAACAATGTTAGCTTCTTGCTTCCTCGACAGTGAACTTCTTTGAATGATCAATTTAGTTACTATGAACAATCAACAGTAAAATATACTACAAATTACAAAAAATGAAGAGTAGAATAAAGAGTAAAAAAGAAAGGAGGAAGAAAGGAGCGCATAGGAAGCAGGAAGAAGGAGGCGCCTGAAGTTGTAAAAATTAGGATATAGGTTAAATAATTTTAAAAATATGGGTATAGGTTAAATGGGGGCGACCAAATAGGGCGCCCCGTGCAGTTTTTACTTATATATTGTGTGCACAAACCCAACCCTTTTATTAGCCCACTAAGGGGTCGTTTGGTATGAGGTATAAGAATGTATAGTGCTGGTATAAAAATTTAATACCACCTTAATCCTTCGTTTGGTTATCAAACCAGGTATATATTATCCTAGGATTAAAACTAACATCGGGATAACTTATACCTTATAGAGGGTGGGGTAATTAGCACTGGTATAACTTATACATTCTTCTTACAATTATGCAATTGTATATTTAATACTACATACCAAACAATGGATAAAAATATTTCCAGCATAACTAATGTCAGCATAACTTATCCTAGCATAACTTATATACCAGTATAACTTATCCCGGCATAAGCCGTATTCAAACCAAACGACCTCTTAAGAGAATTCTCTTTGTAAAATGTAAAAGAATAGTTTTTTTATTATTATTAATGAGGACTCTTCCCTTTTGAGAAATCATTTAATTTTTTTGATAGAAGGTAATTAGTACTTGCTAATTACTACTGGCGGATTTCTATACTTTAATTACGAAGTCAAAACTACTAACTCATTGGAATTATGGCTCAAATATAATTTAACGTCAAAATTACTACTGTTTTTTATGATTGCAATTGGCTATTTTACCTTCACTTTTCTGCAAACTCAAATTTCAAGCATAATGACGGCAAAATCCAATGAGAAAAGAAGTAACACAGGTAATTTTTGGTACATTAAAATCTGTATAAGGTAACTTTATCAGTTTATTAAAAGATACAAACTTTAAGCCTCTTGACTACATATGTAGTAGGGACACACTCTTTTTGTAAATATATTAATTCCACTATACTAAACAAGCAAATAATGTATGTCACTCGTCTTGTACTACTTCAATAACAAATCATTTTCTTTTAATAGTACTCTTGAATTTGGATCTATGCAGTTACAATTGGATCCATCTTGACATCAGATTCAATAGATTTCATGGCTTCAAATCTTGGCTCCTTGGCCTGAAACTTTAGTCCGGCGTATAACTTCATGTAATCATCAAACACAAATTTGGGATAAACTTGTTTGCTCTCCGCTGCCTCTTTCTCGACAAGAGCTGGTGCGGGATAAATCACTGCATCACTTCCTGGATTATAGAAAGAAGCTAATGACATCCGAGTCCCGTCTTTTTGCGCTATCACTCTGTGCATCACACTCTTGTACTTCCCATTTGTGATCACCTGTTTTCACATTTTTCATTAGAACACTTGGTATATACTCCAATCTATAGTGAGAAAAGTATACACCTAGCTCGATCCAACATATAAGCAGTTGGTGCACGTGGACCTGTTGCACGTGCACCTATTGCATACCACTCAAACTTTGTATATGTATACAGAAAATATAAGGAGAAAAACACTAGACGACTCACCAAATAAGACACTATAGACACCTACGATCTAGCATATAAGCAGTTGATACACGTGCACCTATTGCATAAGATGCAAACTTTGTAAGGAGAAAAACACTAGACGCCTCACCAATAAGACATTATAGACACCTACGTGCATCTACTACATCAGACTCATCAAACTCTTCATTCAAACTCCAACTAAAGACATTTTTGGATGATTACCTCAAGTTGATCACCAAGGTTAACGACGATGGAGTGGCGCATAGGAGGAACATCGATCCATTGGCCGTCTTTGAGGAGTTGTAGGCCGCTTACTTTGTCATCTTGGAAGAGAAGGATTATGCCACCAGCGTCCGTATGGGCGCGCAGTCCCTTGATCAAATCTGGTTTTGGGCATGGCGGATAATTGCTCACTTTTGTTCCAAAGTTTGGACCTTTAGATCCATAAAATACATTTTTCAAGTATCCCTTTTCTAGACCAAGATTTTCACAGAGCAAATCCAACAGTTCCTCTGCTAGATTCTCTAATCTTTTAGCAAAATCTCTCATTACCTCCCTGCATTATATGAACAACTTTAGATTAACAACAAACCCAGTTTGATCCCAACATGTGGGGTCTGGAGAAGATAGTCTGTACGCAGATCTTACCCCTACCTAATGCAGGTAGAGAGGCTGTTTCCAATAGACCCTCGACTCAAGATTAACTATATGTTATTTTTTGAAAGAAGAAACGTATCTTTGAAGTACATGTACAACCCCCACCCCCACTCCTTTCCCCGAATACATACAAAAGAAAACAAAATATAATAAAATAAGGGGTAGCATGTTCAGTTATAGTAAATCCTTGTCCTTCTTCTGTATCCAATTTGGAATCTTGGACAATTTAGGCTGGCAAAGTTGGACACCGACTTATATCATGTTACTTTATTATAATAATAACAACCAATAACCAAAAAATTTATGTTATAATAATACTTTATTATCCTTGAGGTTTCGAAGTTCTTGTTTTTTTCCTTCTAATAACATTATATATATTCGAATCTGCACACGTCACAGCACAGGTATCGGATAACTTTTTTTTTTTTTTGAAAATTTTCAGGAAAACTCGCAGCCGCTATCCTTCAGTTGGGCATTAGGTAATTCCTGCTCATTATACAATAGCTCGCAAACCACACGAGAGATGTAAACTACACTAGGCGAGGGTGTTGGTAAGGGAATCAACCCCACTTTTCCCATGTGGGAAACAGTGGCAAAGCCAGGAATTTACAAGGGTGTTCAAACTTGAAGAGATGAAAAAAATTCTCCGAAAAAGAATGTTCAATATATGGTATATACCTCATAAATCTAATATTAGGTCTAATTTTCGAACGAAGGGTGGTCAGTTAATCACCTTTTAGAACATGTAGTTTCGCCCATGGTGGGAAACCACTCACCTGACCAACTCAGCCAACTCTTGCACTAATATTTTATATAGATAAAAAGAAATCACCTAGCACGAAGTATAGCAGTATGGATTACCTGTATTGATCATCAAGATCAGGGACTTGAGAAATATTAGAAACAGGAAGATGGCGCAAGAAGAAAGTGCTTTCCCAATCCATATCAGTAACCTCAGCTTCTACACCTTTAAGACCTTTGCTAGCCACCAATTCCTTAAACCTCTGTTCCATGCATTTCTTGTAATGCTCCTTTGTTAATTTCTCTACACTGTCCATTACTTCATGTGGGATTCCATGGTTCACCAACTACAAATTAAAGAAACAAATTAATTTACATATATACATTTCCAAGATTTTCATAAGTTTATATTGATACAAGGGGGCGGAAGTGTATGTAAGGCACAATCTGTTTTTTAACTCTATGTATTAAGTTTTGAATTTCCTTGACACAGTCCAAAAGTGTAGCTTAGTGGTTAAAGGGGTTCAAAAGTCATAGGTTCAACTCTCACTACCTACAATTGTTTTTAACTTTTTTTTTTTAACCTTCTTCGCGGAAATCCTGCCTCCGCCACTGATTGATACCCTAAGATATAGGGGCGGAGCTACAATATTATCTGCAAGTTCAGACGAACCTAGTAGCTTTTGCATAGAATTTATATTGCATTAGAAAATTTATTAAATATGAATAATATTTAATTGCGAATTCAGTAACTAAAACGAGTTACAAGTTTTATGGCAACTCATAAATTTTAAATCCTAGCTCAGTCGACATTTTTACGAAGGAAATTACCTCAAAGAAGCCCCAGTTTTCACAAGCATCCTTAATCATTTCCATGGTAGCAGCTTTTTCAGAACCATTCAGTTTTTCCAAGTTGATAATTGGGAAGTTGTCCATCTTTTTTGTAGAATAAAACTATGTTTTTGAGTGTATAGTATGTGAATAATAGACAGAAGATGAATGTGGTTATTTATGCAAAAGAATGAGTCTTTTATTGGGTATTTATAGGGAAAGAAATCATGTCATGCTGTGAAAAGAGTTAATAATTGTATAGTGGTATCTTATTTTGGTCTGGCCGACATTTTAAGTTGAAGTCTCACATAACTCCCTTAGTCTATCTACCCCACGAGAGGCTTCCTTTTTTATTCTTTTAATATTGCATTCGAAACTCGAAATTACTGATTTGACTGATTTAGATTCGCATTTCAAAAATACTTTTTATTAAGAGTTTTTTTAATTCTATGCTCGAATTGATGCTGATTAAAGGTTAAAAAAAATTCATTTTATCCCACTATACTAATCATGAGTCTACTATAGCAAAAACAAAATTCTATTAAGAGCCCGTTTGGACATAAGAATTTTTCCTTTTTAAAAGAATTTCCGTACACAATGTTTAGTTATCAAAGTCTTACAATTTTTCCAATCTCACTTGAAAATATATTTTCAAATTTGAAAAATTGGTGAGAACTAATTTTTCAATTGAAAACGGAAAGGTTGCTAGTGTTTAGTTACAAAATATGTTGGAAAAAAAAATATCCAAATATATTACAAAAATTATAACCAAACAACACTTCATCTTCAATTCATATTTTAGTGAAATTCTAAATTTGAAAAAAGAAATTAGAATTCATGTCTAAAAGCCTACTAAGAGTTTCTCAACTTTGTGCTTGAGTTGACGCTAGTTAAAGGTAAAAAGATTTCAGTCACCCCCACTACACTCTTGATGGACGTCGCCAGAGTTATTTTTCTTTTTTTGATTCGTATTTCGTATCCGGTGTTTTCATCGAATCCATATTAATTTAGATTCACACCACGTAAGATTTATTAAAGAAAAGAAACGCTTCTTACCAAAACAAATTCATTCCCAAAGTTCAAATTTAAAATGATTAAAGGGTGAATGAATCTTATCTATCCATCCGACCTTTGGTGATCGCAATGGTTAATGTCACTGTTCCTTGTTAAACCATCTTACTCACTAGTGGGAATTTAGAGTTAAGGAAAATTTGAAATGGACCCATTTCTGGTGGCTAAAAATTGGTCTTTCTTTGCATCTTGACCAATGCTTCTGTTTTGTTATTGTTCAAGTGTCGTTTTAATATTCTTGGTTCAGTTTGACAAGGATACCACTATTCAGAAATTGCCATGCAATTCACATTTAACGGCTGCACATTAAACTGATCTCCTTACTTTTCATGTGGAAGTTTCTTGAATATATCCAAGGCCTTGACGGCACAGTTGCCCACCTCACCTTACAGAATATATATATATATATATATATATATACGAAAAATATACAAATTTTATATATCTTTTTGGCTATTATTTTTACAACGGCTATACAGTATCATTTTTTAGATAAATAATCCATGGAATATCCAGAACTTCATATTCAATATACCGTAATCATTCGTACAAGTCAACTTAATTATTCGTACAAGTCAAATCAATTTTTTTTCTCCATTTTTATTATTTATGTCTAAATAATTTTTTCTGTCACCAGAAAGAAGCTAACAACCAAGTACTGGCCTATTATTTATTTGGACTATGCTATAATCTTCTTAGTGGCTAACCATGAAGCAATTATAGAAAAGATCGAGCCCATATTTTGACTTAGCTATAATCTTAGTGGGTGCCAATAACTCAAACCTAAGAGTAGTGANTATATATATATATATATATATATATATATTAATTTAGATTCACGAAATAATTTATAAATTTTAAATTCTGAATTCGCCTATAATTAAACCCCGGTTTTATATTAATTTGTTTGGCTAAAGAGAAGAATATTCTGCAAGGCGATACATGAATATAAGTCGGCCACGTGATAATTACATTTATTTTGACGTGGAAAAATACATTAATTTGAGCTTACAAAAGAAAAAAGGGAAGAAAGAAAAGAAGAAGAGCAGTTGATGATCGAATTAGTTAGACATCGTCGGAATCACGAGTTCTTTAATTATTTGGGGTATTATTACTTTTAGCCCACGCCAGAAATTATTTATATTCGATAGCCGAAAAAATATATGAAATTTGTATAATTATTGTGTATAACATTCAAAATGTATATATATACATTTTTTTTTTTTGCTATAATTTTGAGAGCGGCTATACTATGTCATTTTTCCTAATTATTATTTAGTTTAATTAGGATGACCCGATAGGTCATTAACAGTTTTAACCTTAAATTATATGTTTTGAAACATCGATTACCTCCATTTAGTCTTCCTCGGTTTGTGTTGTGCAGTCTGTGTCTTTTCCGGAAGGTTTTTATGTGAAATTTGACGAAAATGTGAAATCGTGTTTAAAACTCACTTGAGTTGACTTCGGTCAACATTTTGAGCAAACGAACACGGAACAGTATTTTTATGGGTCCGGTGGGTCCGTGTCGTGATTTGGGACTTGGGCGTATGCCCGGAATCGAATTCGGAAGTCCCTAACTCGAATTATCGCAATTTATTGGAAATTAGAAGCTTGAAGGTTTACAGAAGTAATAAGTTTGACCGAAGTTTGACTTTGTTGCTACCGGGTCCGGATTTGGTTTCGAAAATTATATAGGTTCATTATTGTATGTATGACTTGACTGCAAAATTTGATACAATACGGAGTTGATTTGACGTAATTCGAACGTTCGGTTGAAATATTGAAAGTTCTTAAGTTTCATTGAAAATTTCATTCGTTTTGGTATCTGATTCGTAGTTCTAGGATTATTTTGGTGCTTTAATCGCGCGAGCGAGTTTGTATGATATTTTTGGACTTGTGTCCATGCTTGGTTTGGATCCCCAAGGGCTCGGTGAGTTTCGGATAGGCTTCGAATTGGTTTTGGACTTAGAAAAATAACTGGTGCATCAGATTCGGATACAAGTTTCTAATCTCGCAATTGTAAGGTCGGTATTTCACATTTGCGAACATTCAAATTCCTGTCAGGTTCGCATTTGTGAAGAGAGGTTGTGTCACTATAAGATCGCATTCATGATCAGAAGTCGCATTTGCGGAGTCCCAGAGTTTGCATTTGCGAACAAATCATCGCAAATGCGATGATAGCAAAGATGTGGACTTCTTCGCATTTGCGAAACTGTTCTCGCATTTGCGGGGTTCGCAATTGCGAATCTCAGATCGCAATTGTGACATCTTCACCTGGACAAAGGCTGAGAAATACAGGATTTTAGCTCACTCTCTCAAATTCTCAATCCTAAACACCCTAGAGGCGATTTTTCCAAGAGCTTTTCTTCCTCAATTCATTGGTAAGTGACTCTAATCTACTTTCTTTCAATTACCAATTATATTCCATAAGATTTCAACCTTAAATCTAGGATTTTCATGGTAGAAATTAGGATTTGGGTAGAATTAGGGATTTTTGTAAAATTATAATTTTGACCTCAAATTGAGGTCGAATTTCAAATTGAATTACATAACCGGACTCGGGAGTGAATGGGTGGTCGGGTTTTGGTCCGAACCTTGGGTTTTGACCAAGAGACCCCCGGGGTTAACTTTTGTTGAATTTCTCGATAATGATCTAAATTGAACCTCTTTCATTCTTGGGTAGTTTCAAAGGCTTGTGGTGATCCGAGGCACATTGCTAAATTTTTCCCCAGGTCACAGGGCAGCGTGCAGCAGCAGAGCTCTAGTGCCATGATCACAGCATAGGTTGCTCCACCGCACGCCCATCCAGCTAGAGGCATGGGTCATGCAGCCTTAGGTAGAGGACAGGCCATTAGAGGTGAAGGTCAGGCCATTAAAGGTGGAGGCCAAGTCGTCTTAACGACGTATTTCAGAGTGATGGGTCCCAGCCCTGATGCTATGCTTTCCAATCTAGGCCTGAGGTCGAGCCATATGACGCTGTTATCACAGGTATTCTTCATGTTTTCCATAGAGATGCCTCAGTTTTATTTGATCCGGGGTCTACTTATTCCTACGTGTCATCCTATTTTGCTCCATATCTGGTTGTGCCTCGTGACCTTAAGTGCTTATGTGTATGTGCCCACGCCTGTAGGAGATTTTATTGTTGTAGATAGTGTCTATCGCTCGAGTGTGGTTACTATTATGAGTCTTGAGACTAGTGTAATTCTTCTACTTCTCGATATGGTAGACTTTGATGTTATCTTTGGTATGGATTGGTTGTCACCTTATCATGCTATATTGGACTATCACGCCAAGACTGTGACCTTAGCCTTGCTGGGGTTGCCTTGATTAGAGTGCAGGGGACTTCTTGTCACTCTACCAGCAGGCTTATTTCCTATGTGAAGGCTCGACGTATGGACGAGAAAGGATGTCTAGATTATTTGGCCTATGTCCGTGATTCTAGTGCAGAGGTTCCTTCAATGGATTCAGTGCAAGTCGTTCGTGAGTTTCCATAGGTGTTTCCTGCTGATCTACCGGGGATGCCACCTGACAGAGATATTGATTTCTTTATGGATTTGGCTCCGAGCACTCAACCCATTTCTATTCCGTCATACCGTATGGCCCCGCCAAAGTTGAAGGAGTTAAAGGAGTAGTTGCAAGGTTTGCTTAATAAGGGCTTCATTAGAACTAGTATCTCGCCTTGGGAGCGCTCGTGTTTTTTGTGAAGAAGAAGGATGGGTCGATGAGGATGTGTATAGACTATCGGCAGTTGAACAAAATCACTATCAAGAACAAGTATTCGTTGCCAAGGATTGGTGACTTATTTGATTAGCTTCAGGGTGCCAAAGTATTTTCGAATATTGATTTGCGGTCTGGCTACCATCAATTGAGGATTAAGGCATATGATGTCCCTAAGACGGCTTTTTGAACTCGGTATGGGCATTATGAGTTCCTAGTGATGTATTGGGTTTACAAATGCCCCAGCAGCATTCATGGAATTGATGAACCGGGTGTTCCAGCCCTACTTGGATACTTTTGTGATTGTATTCATTGATGATATCTTGATCTACTCCCGCAGCATGAGCAGCATCTTCGGATTGTACTTCAGACTCTGAGAGATAGCCAGTTATATGCCAAGTTTTCAAAGTGTGAGTTTTGGTTAGACTCAGTCGCCTTTTTGGGACATGTTGTATAGGCAGAGGGCATAAAGTGGATCCCAAGAAGATTGAGATTGTTCAGAACTGGCCTAGACCTACTTGAGTTGCAGAGATCCGGAGCTTCCTGGGTCTGGTGGGTTATTATCTTCGGTTCGTGGAGGTGTTTTCATCTATAGCAGCCTCGTTGGCCATATTGACCCAGAAGGGTGCTCCGTTCAGATGGTCGGACGAGTGTGAGTTGAGCTTTCAGAAGCTCAAGACTTCTTTTACTACGACGCCAGTGTTGGTGTTGCTCACCAGTTCAGGATCTTACACGGTGTATTGTGATGCATCTCGTATTCATCTCAGTGCAGTATTGATGCAGGATGACATGATGATTGCATACGCGTCACGGCAGTTGAAGGTTCATGAGAATAATTACCATGTTCATGACTTAAAGTTGGCAGTCATTGTTCATGCGCTGAAGATTTAGAGGTACTATCTTTACGGCATTCCATGTAAGGTATTCACAAATCATCAGAGTCTACAGTATTAGTTCATACAAAATGATCTCGACTTGAGGCAGATAAGATGGTTGGATCTGTTGAAAGACTAAGATATCGCTATTTTGTATCATCTTGGGAAGGCCAATGTGGTGGCCGACGCCTTGATTAGAAAGGTTGTGAGTATGGGCAGCCTTGTGTACATTCCAGCTAGTGATAGGCCTTTTATTGCAGATGTTCAAGATTTGTCCAATCAGTTTGTGAGGTTATATGTTTCAGAGCCTAGTTGTGTTTTAGCTTGCACAGTCGCTGGTCTTCCTTTTATGAGCGCATCAGTGAGCGTTAGTGTGATGATCCCCATTTGCTTGTCCTTAGTGACACGGTGCGGCACGGTGGTGCCAAGTAGGTTACTGTTGGAAATAATGGAGTTTTGAGGATGCAGGGCCATATTTGTGTGCCTTATATGGATGGACTTCGTGAGTTGATCCTTGATGAGGCCCACAATTCCCTGTATTCTATTCATCCGGGTGCCGCCAAGATGTATCAAGACTTGCGGAAGAATTACTGGTGGAGGGGGATGAAGAAGGATATAGTTGCATATGTAGATCGGTGTCTAAATTGTCAGCAAGTTAAGTACGAGCATCAGAGGCCTGGCGATTTGCTTCACAAGTTAGAGATTCATGAGTGGAAGTGGGAGTGTATCACTATGGATTTTGTTGTTGGACTCCCACGTACTCATAAGAAGTTCGACGTTGTTTGGGTCATTGTGGACAGGTTGACCGAGTCGGCACATTTCATTCATGTGGCAGTTACCTATTCTTCAGAGTGGTTGGCTGAGATCTACATCCGTGAGATCATCCATCTTCACGGTGTGCCCATGTCTATCATCTCTGATCGAGGTATGCAGTTCACCTCGCACTTCTGGAAAGCAGTACAACATGAGTTGGGCATGCAGGTTGAGTTGAGCACCGCATTTCATCCCCAGACGGACGGACAGTCCGAGCGCACTATACAAATATTGGAGGATATGTTTCACGTTTGAGTTATGGACTTTGGGGGTTCTTGGGGTCAGTTTTTTTCACCTGCGGAGTTTGCCTACAACAACATCTACCAGTCAAGCATTCAGATGGATCCTTATCAGGCATTATACGGGAGACGGTGTTGTTCGCTAGTTTGATGGTTCGAGCCGGGGAAGGCTCGGTTGTTGGGTATAGATTTGATACAGGATGCCTTAGACAAGGTCAAGATTATTCAGGATCGACATCGCACTTCTCAGTCTAAGAAGAAGAGTTATGACTACCGTAGAGTTCACGATGTTGCATTCATGGTCGGAGAGAGGGTGTTGCTCCGGGTTTCACCCATGAAAGGTGTGATGAGGTTCGGAACGAAGGGCAAGTTGATCCCTAGGTATATCAGACCCTTTGAGATCTTTCTGAGAGTTGGTGAGGTGGCCTACAAGCTCGTGTTGCTACCCAGTTTATCAGCAATCCATCCGGTGTTCCATGTGTCCATGCTCCGGAAGTATCATGGTGATTTATCCCATGTGTTAGATTTCAGCTTAGTCCAATTGGACAAGGACTTGACTTATGAGAAGGAGCCGGTGGCTATTCTAGCCCGGCATGTCCGACAATTGAGGTCTAAGAGTTATCCTTCAGTTCGAGTGCAGTGAAGAGGTCAGTCGATCGAGGCAGCCACTTGGGAGTCTGTCAAACATGCGGAGTAGATATCTAGTCCAGGTACTTTTCTATGTCCATTTGAGGACGAACGTTTGTTTTAAAGGTTGGGAATGTAATGATCTGATAGGTCATTTAAAATTTTAACCTTAAATTCTATGTTTCGAAACCATGATTAGCTCCATTTATCCTTCCTTGATTTGTGTGCGCAGTTCATGTCTTTTCTAGAAGATTTTTATGTGAAAATTTGACAAAAATATGAAATCGTGCCTTAAAACTCACTTGAGTTGACTTCGGTCAACGTTTTCAGAAAATGGATACGGATCAGTGTTTTGACGGTCACGGTGGGTCCATATCATGATTTTGGACTTGGGGGTATGCCCGAAATCGAATTCAGAAGTCCCTAGCTTGAATTATCGCAATTTATTGAAAACTAAGCTTAAAGGCTTAAAGAATTAATAAGTTTGACCGAAGATTGACTTTATTGCTATCGGGTCCGGATTTTAGTTTCAGAACTTGGTATAGGTTCATTACTATATTTATGACTTGTTTTTAATATTTGGTGCAAAACGAAATTGATTTGACGTAATTCGAACGTCCGGTTGAAATATTGAAAGTTCTTAAGTTTCATTGAAAATTTCATTCGTTTTGGTGTCTGATTCGTAGTTCTAGGTGTTATTTTGGTGTTTTAATGACGTGAGCGAGTTCGTATGATAGTGCATCTGATTCTGGTGCATATGTTTGGTTTGGAGTACCGAGGGCTCGGGTGAGTTTCAGATAGGCTTCAGAGTGGTTTTGGACTTAAGAAAATAGAGGGTGCATCTGATTCTGGTGCAAGTCTCTAATCTCGCAATTGTGAGGTCAGCGTTCGCATTTGCGAACATTCAAATTCCTGTCAGATTCGCATTTGCGAAGAGGGGTTGTGGCACCACAAGATCGTATTTGCGATCAGAAGGTCGCATTTGCGGAGTCCCAGAGTTCGCATTTCCGAACAAATCATTGCAAATGCGATGATAGCAGGGATGTGGAATTCTTCGCATTTACGAATCTATTCTCGCATTTGTGAACCCCATGTTGCAATTGCGACATCTGCACCTAGACAAAAGCTGATAAAACAGGATTTTAGCTCATTCTCTCAAATTCTCGACCCTAAACAACCTAGAGGCGATTTTTCCAAGAGCATTTCTTCCTCAATTCATTGGTAAGTGACTCTAATCTACTTTCTTTCAGTTACTTATTATATTCCACAAGATTTTAACCTTAAATCTAGGATTTCCATGGTAGAAATTAGGAATTTGGGTAGAATTAGAAGTTTTTGCAAAATTGCAATTTAGACATCGAATTGATGTCGGATTTCAAATTGAATTATATAACTGGGCTCAGGGGTGAATGGGTGATCGTGTTTTGGTCCGAACCTCGGGTTTTGACCAAGCAGTCCCGGGGGTTGACTATTGTTGAGTTTTTCGATTATGATCTAAATTGAATCTCTTTCATTTGTGGGTAGTTTCATTGGCTTATTTTGAATCGTTTGATTGATAATTTTCTAGATTTTGTTGGTTTGGAGGCTTGTTTGAAAGGCAAGGCGGTAGTTGAACTTTGAATTGGTTGCGGAGCGAGGTAACTTTCGAGGTTAACATTGGCTTGAGGGGTTAGGACTTGTTTTCCTATTTGCTACATGTTTAATGTGTGGGTACAACGTATATATGAGGTGACGAGTACTTATGCGTTGTTGTTGGGTTAAAGCATGCGAGTAGAACTTATTTCCTTGTGATTTATTGCCGTTTTAATCATGACACCCATTCTTAGAGTAGATTATTACTTATGTGATCGTTTCTTCCGTAATTATGGTAATTGAGATGGTTGAGTATTTTGGAAGTTGAGGTTTGATATCTTGGAATCATTATTGGCGTAAAGTACATTCCTTACATTATTTATCACCCGAATTTGTGTATTCACTACGACATGGTAAGGGAGAGTGTTAAAGCGCGAAGGGTGATGTCGTGCCATTTGATTTCTTTATTTACTGATTAATACATGGTGAGGAAGAGAACTAAAGCACGAAGGGTGATGTCATGCCCATCTATATCAGTTAATTCATTGTTACATGGTGAGAACGAGAGAAAAAACACAAAGGGTGATGTCGTGCCATTTTATTTCTCTTATGACATCATTTCATGGTAAGGATGAGAATAAAAGCACGTAGGGTGATGTTGTGTCACTATCATATCGTATGTTATTCATCCTCTTTGGTTGATGATTTATTTGATTGTCCGTGTTGTCTTTCATGTTATAGTTATCGTATTTTTTTCCCTTTTGCATGTCCCCTCCCAATACAAATTAATTCTCTATTCTGTTGTTGTTTGGTACATATATCTATGTTTGTATAGGTTTAATTACGTGAGTGTCTTGTCATAGCCGTGTCACTACCTTGTTGATGTTAGGCTCGACACTTACGAAGTACGTTGGGTCGGTTGTACTCATACTACACTCTACACTTCTCACTAGTAGAAATCCGCTAAAAACCGACCAAAGTTGGTCAGTTATGGTAAATTACCGACCAAAACGCAACCATTTACGTGTGGACGGAATTTTGACGGTCGGAAAAGAATACCGACCAAAGTTGGTCGGTATTTTAATTATGTAATCAAAAGATTAATCATGTGGGAAGCGAACCGGGGTCTGTACTGTGGCAGGATATTATTCTACCACTAGACCATTGGTGCATTTTGTTTTAAGATTGTCTTTTTTTTTATTATTATTTATACTCTTTAATTATATTTTTGCACGAAAATAACCGACCAAAGTTGATCGATTTTTTAAAATGACCGGCCGAATTAACCGACAATTTTTGGTCGGATTTTTTAATATTAATTTTTACTTATTTTAATTGAAAAACCGACCAAAGTTGGTCGATTTCTTGAAAAAAAAAATCCGCGGGACTCAAAAATAGTTTCCCGCATTTTTACGCCAAAGTAAACCGACCAAAGTTGGTCGGTTTCATAAAAATAAAATAAAAATTGAAAAACCGACCAACTTTGGTGGGTTTTTGGCCGGTTTTTTGATCGACCAAAGTTGGTCGATTTTTGCCGAATTTCTAGTAGTGTCTTGTGCAGATTTTGGTATTGGTCCCAGTTGTACGTGAAGTGCACTAGCTCGAATTATCATTCGGAGACTTGAGGTAGACCTGCTGACCTTCACACACCTTGAAGTCCCTCCTCTTTCCTCTTTTACTATTCTTTTCATTTGAAATATTTGTATTTATTTCAGACCCTATTTGTAGAATTTCTAGTAGCTCGTGCATTTGTGATACCAGATTCGGGTTGTATTAGATATTTCATATGTATGATTTTCCGCACTTTACTTCAGAATTTATTTAAGCTATTTCAGTTTCTTTATTATTGTTTAATTTGAACTGTAAAAAATATAATTTATTCTAATGTTAACTTGCCTAGCAAGTGAAATGTTAGGCGTCATCACGATATCAATGAGATTTCCGGATGGTGACATTAATCCAATTAAAATTGTAGTAATTGACTAGACGTTTGAACTTTGAACAGATCAAAGTTGCAGTATTTTTGCTTTGTCATTCATTTCATCATCAACCAAACTATACATAATAAATTCTGGAAAATCCATCTAACTATTTTCTTTTTAAAACAAAAAAGCAGCCCGAACGTACAATCTTTGACCAAATATAATTCCTCTTTGATGTTGATCGAAGCAAGCCTTATATGACTTCAAACAAATGAGAAATATCATTTATATTTTGTTAGTGAAGCATGTTATATGCCAAAAAAAAAAAAAAACAACGTTAATAAGCAAGAAAACGAATACTAAGATAAATTATTAATATAGTCAAGAAAGTAAGTGAGACGGATTTCATTTGAATTTTGAAATATATGTAATAGGATTAAATGTTGCACTATCGTCCGGAGTTATATCCAAAATATATAGTTTTAAAATATGAAGAAAAGAGATCCGTCTTCAGTTATTCATTAGTTGAGTTAATTTTATTCATGGTCATTGAATTTTTGTGTTTTTATCCAAAAGTTACTTCTTTTTTTTTGTTACGTAATAATTATTTAACTTTGTATTCATTACTCAAAAGTCACTATTCTTTCTTTTGTTACACAACAAATATTTTACTTTGCTCTAGTTATCACAAAAGTCACATTTGTCATATCTTATAATATTTTTACTTGAAAAGTCTATTATGCCCTTGATATTATATAGATTTTCATATATATGTAATTCCTTATATATTATATACTATATAATATATTTTTACCTAGGTATTTTATTTACAACTAAAATAATTTAATACTATTTTATTTATTATTTTTATAATATATTCGTACATTTAATTTTTTCTTAACTGATTTTATTCTTAATTTTTACCATACGGAACTATTCCCATGCTCGAAATTCCAAACGGACCTCGATTACTCCAAACATACTCCAAACCAAATTTAAATAACTTTAAAACCTTCAATTATTCAACTTCACTGTTAAGCGCCGAAACGCCCCCGGGTTGTTCAAAACCCGACCCGAACATACGCCCAAGCCCAAATTATTATACGAACCTATTGGAACCGTCAAATCTCGATTTTGAGGTCGTGTCCTAAAAATATTGATCGAAATCAAATTTGGCCTTTTAAAGCCAAACTAAGGAACTAAGTATTCCGATTTCAACTCTAACCCTTCCAAATCCCGAACCAACCATCCTCAAAAGTCATAAAACAATTAAAGCACATATGGTGAGTCTTATTTAGGGAAACAGGGTTGTAGAAGGTAAATCGACCGGTTGGATCGTTACAAGTGGTTAAGAACGTTGACGTGAGATTTGTTCATAGTAAAGTTACTGACAAATTTAATAACGCTACCAATATATCTTGAAAATTAACGTTAAGAAAAAATTAAATATACGAATGTATTATAAAAATAATAAATAAAATAATATTAAGTTATTTTAATTAGAAATAAAATATCTAGGTAAAAATATATTATAGTATATAATATAGAAGGAGTTACATAAATATGAAGATTTATATTATATCATGGACAATAGACTTTTCAAGTAAAAATATTATAAAATCTGGTAAATGTGCCTTTTGTGATAATTAGAGCAAAGTAAAATAATTTTTGTGTAACTAAAGAAAGAAAAGTGACTTTTGAGTAATGAAACACAAAGTTAACTGATTTTTACGTTTAAAAAAAAGTAACTTTTGAGTTACAAACACAAAAATTCAATGACCAACGATAAATTAACTCTTCATTAGTTAGTAACTCTGGAAATGCCAAAATTTCATCAAAGTTTATACTCCCTAATAAGGCCCGGCTTAGAGCACTACGGTTTAAAGTCTAAACATGTATTGACGGTATCCGTAAAGATTATATTTGTTCGCGCAATAAATACAATAAAGGCGAAATACAAAAAATACAGAAAAATAAAATATTTTCGTTGCTAGTCGAACTCAAAACCTCCGCTTACAAAGTAAGTGTTCTAACCGACCAAACTACAAGAACTCGTTCCACTCTTATTTCAATTCAAAATCATTGATCTCTTATTTCAATACTATAAATGATAATTTTCTGAAAATATAACTACTAATGGCGAATACAGAATGTATACTTGTTGTGTCGCGTAGTTTTCCGTAATCTTTTAGTAATTTCATCATCAGAATCTCTGCTCATTTGAGTACAAAATAGTCCAGGAAAAGAAAAACGGTTAAGGGTCTGATTTGCCCTTCTACTATCATAAATAGGCCTTATTTATCCTTCGTTATACTTTGTTGACATATGTATCCTTACCGTTATACTTTAAGATCATATTTGTCCATGTACTCTTCAAAAGGGATAACATTTGTCCTTCGCTATACTTTAGGATCATATTTGTCCGCGCACTCTTCAAAAAGGGTTACATTTGCCCTTCGTTATACCTTTTTGACATATTTATCCTTACATTATACTTTAGTATCATATTTGTCCCTTATCCGTTAAATCGCCATGTCCCACTTTTGTTTTCCTACACGGCGCCTATTGGATTTCTTTTCTTCCAATTTAAATATAGTCACCTATTTAAGCTAATTTAACCTGCCCACCCAATTTAAATAAAACTTCATAACTAAAATAAATGAAAATCTTAATCCATAAATGTAGATATACGACTCTGTAAAGTCTAAACTGGGTCAATCGACCATGATTGATTCACGAAACGCAATTTCCTGATACGACATTTACGAAGATTATGCAATATACAATAGCGATATAGCAGCGACAACATATTGGCAAACAATAACTTTGAACTCAAAATCACTAATCTAATACAACTCACAATTATTGTAGTAACCAAAGTAAATTACGAGAAGTTGCACAACAATAAAGTTCATGAAGTTTTATTTAAATTGGGTGGGCAGGTTAAATTAGCTTAAATAGGTGACTATATTTAAATTGGAAGAAAAAGAAATCCAATAGGCGTCATGTAGGAAAACAAAAGTGGGACATGGCGATTTAACAGACGAGGGACAAATATGATACTAAAGTATAATGCAAGGATAAATATGTCAAAAAAGTATAATGAAGGGCAAATGTAACCCTTTTTGAAGAGTGCACGGACAAATATGATCCTAAAGTATAGCGAAGGACAAGTATTACCCCTTTTGAAGAGTACAGGGACAAATATGATCCTAAAGTATAACGGTAAAGATAAATATCTCAATAAAGTATAACGAAAGATAAATAAGGTCTATTTATAATAGTAGAAGGACAAATCAGACACTTAACCGAAAGAAAAATGAAGTGGTTGTCTGTTTCACAATTTCATACCACATGGAATTATGAAAAGGCCACATAGGACCACATGCCTCTTGATGGGAAAAAATGTAGAGTTTCGAAGAATGCCGTCTTAAAAAGAAATCTTATTAATAAATACAAAAAAGTGTAGCACATTATTGCCCTATCAACATTTAGACATTTTTTTTTTAAAAAAACTTATGTTTTCTTTTCCTTTCCGTTTCTTTCCTTTTCTAGACAAATTGTCACTCTTTCCTCCACTACTTTAAATCCATTGAAGTGTAAAAAAAAAGGGAAGACAGATATATTAAACAATTATTCACTGACATTCATTAGGTTTAGAACATGGGTTGAACTTCATTATACGTAGAAATAATACCAGGTACCCACTCTAAGATGCTGATATTTATAAATTAATCGGTGTATCCTGGATTTTAGTTTTTTAGTTTAATTTTTAGAACAAAAATGTCCTCCGTTGTCCTGAAGTAGAAATTTTTAGTTTAAACTTTCAAAACAAAAATAAGTACTAGCTAATCCTTAAATAACATCTCTAAAAATGACTATACGTGCACTTGTCCCTCATTATACTAAGTACCACAGGTGTGAGCGTAGTGGAGTGATAGGGATTTCTTCACTTTCAACCATAACTTCAAGTTTGTCTAAAAATAGAAAATATTCGGATATCAAGTGTTTTACTCTGTTTTGCGATTATCTAGCATATAGATTTATGATAAAGTAGTAAGTACTCCTTCAATTTTAATCAGATATTTCAAGTTCAAGCCTTAAGTTTGAAATCGCCTTTATTAGGGAGCGCTTTATTCTCCTCCTAACATGAAATTTTTTAACATAATTCAAATTTTAACGGATAAAAAAGAAGAAAATTTGTCAAGCTAGTATATATGTCGAATGTATATATAAAAATATGATTATACAGAAAGGGGGGGGGGGGGGGGGGGGGGGGGGTTAGGTACAGAAAAATTTAGCTATTTTGGCTTCCCTAGCGGGGGTAGTAAAAAGGCAATAATAATGTAGCAAATAATTGGAAGTTTTTTTTTTTCTATATAAATATATGATCCAAACCAAACAGACAAAAAGACATTAGAAGACAAATAGCTGAGTCACTACCAGTTTACCAGCTCATATTTTTGTAAAATGTTATACTTTGTAAACATTATTCTAATTACTTCCTTTTTCATTCACTTTTAGATTTGATTCGACCGACTCTTCAAACTACTTTTTTATACAAATTTGGTCGATGAACACTTAAAAAGCAGTCCTTTAAAGTCCAAAAAAACAGAAAAGCAGTCCTCTAATTGCTCCCATGAGAGAAGAAACGAATCCAACATTTGTGTTTAGTAAAGCTGCCATCCTTCAATAATCTTTAAAATCTAGATGTTTCCAAAGGGTGTCACTAGCTAGATTGATTGTCAACAAAGTTTTTACATTCGTTATTCACTTTTCTCCAAGTATGTAACCAAAGCAACAATGTCAAAGCAATAAGAAACTTACGTTTATCAGGAAACCTTTTAAAATTTAAGATTATGTTAGACCTCACTCGAACAATACCCATAGGTCCTCGGCCGCGATTTAACGAAAGGTTATATTCGACCACGTTCGGACAAACACCTACCGGTCCTTGACTGCGACCTAACGAAAGGTTATGCTCGGCCCAGCTCGAACAAACACATACCAGGCCTCGGCCACGATTTAGCGAAAGGTTATGCCGACCCCGCTCGAACAAATACCTATTGGCCCTCGACCGCAATTTAATGAAAGGTTATGTTCGACTAAGCTCGAACAAACACCTACCGGCCCTCAGTCGCGATTTAGCGAAAGGTTATGTTCGACCCCGCTCGAGCAAACACCTACCGGCTCTCGACTGCGATTTAACGAAAAGTTATGTTCAACTAAGCTCGAACAAACACATACCGGCTCTCAATCGCGATTTAACGAAAGGTTGTGTTCAACTAAGCTCGAACAAACACACATCGGCTGACGAGCGCAAAATACAATACAAAATTGATGCTCGCTAGCCAAAGATAGTATAGTACAATTATCGTCTTCACAGGGATTGGTTTTAAATAACGTTCGAGTAATTTTTGGGTTAATTACTATTCAGGAAGATCAACACTTGAGTTAACAAATTATGAACTAAGATTAACTACTAAAATAAGCAATTGACATTTGACAGTAAGGAATTAGAGATTCACAAAGTTGGTTTCTTATCAATGGGAGGAATAAGGGGTTGACATGATAGGTGCAAGATAACCACTTGGGGTTTAACTCTAGTTTAATTCACTTTAATGTTCCAATGATTCTCACCAATTCACTCGATGATTAGTTCAAACGTGTAGTCAAGACTCCTCTTTCGATTAAATCTTAACTCTACGAGATGAACTAATATAAGCACTGTGAAGTATGCAAGTATGTGTTGATGGATTGGTCCATAGGAAAACTGTTTAACCAAAGAATTGGATTCTTTGCTCAAAGCTATTTTAAGAAGAACGTGGGTTTCTGATAACCAAAGAATAAACTAGTAATTGTAAGTAAACTTGTAAATAGAAAGCAATAAGATGCACAAAAAGTAAATGTAGTGCAGTAATAGTTCGAATGTGTCTTACAAGCTATATTTTACTCCCTTATATAGGGAATTTCTTAATATAACGTCTACCCTTTTCAGTGATTGAGCATTAATGACTAATAATGGCATTAATGTAACGTTATAATGATTTAACCGTAATTGTTGCGTGAAGGTCGTGTAACGTCTGGCTCATTAATTGAAGATCTTCGAATTTGCCCTTTATTCTTCTCGGATTCACTCTGACCGTTTCTCTTCATCTTCTCAATCAGGTTGAGATTCTCGTAGCTAATTAACCCGTGGGTGTGCTATTCTGTGCTTCTTTGCCCTGTACCTGTTCATAGAGTCTTGTCCAGTTGTCGTATTTTTATTACTCCACATAGATTGCTGAGTCACCACATTTGTTACACGTGTGAAGCTCTTTTTTACCAATACACATAATCTCCCCCCCCCCCCCCCCCACTTACCATTTATTTTTCGTTTAATATTTAGTAAGTGGATATTCATTTATGGCGGGAATATTTTACCGCATCTTCACTTGTAACATTGTATCCATCTCTGAATGTAGGTGTCGTTTATCACTTTCATTTAATGCTTGTGCCACGTGGTATTTCCGGATTGGTTATGCAATTATTCAGCGCCTTTTAGGGCTTTTTGCGGTTACATAAGTCATGAAGTGACAACTTCAATTATGACTTTCACATCACTGTTTTTTCCATTTTTTGACGGTTGTCTTCGAGTATAAATACCCCTCTTTCTTTCTTTACTTTCACGAAAAACTTTTAACCTTCATTGTTCGTTTGCAAATATTTTGTCTCTGTAAATATGTCTTCTTCAAGTCAATCCAAGAAAGTCATAAACGTAGATGATCTAACTCCTTTTTTTGCTCCAACTCGGAGTAGAAAAGGTGGTAGACTTAGGAGTTTAGGTTATACACCTTCTAGGGGTTCTTCCTCTTCTCAAGGGACTCCTCCTCCTTCTTCTAGGTCTTTATCTTCTCCGAGGGCTAGGGCTTCTAGATCTTCGTCTAAAGGTAAAGAACACAATGAAACTTTGCGTGAGCCGCGGGTCGATGAAATAGTACCTGCATAATTTTCCTTTGCTAGGGATAGTCAGGTCCTTAGAGATCAGCTTTCTTCATTGTCGTCTCTTAATAGTGCTGACAAGTACCCTACCCATATTACTGAAGGTTTGATACCTCTTGTACGCAAGGACTGTTTCTGGAAGCCTGATTTTCCTGTTGTCGTTCCCAATGGTAATCAAAGAATAACCTCTTACAAGGATAGGTATTTTTTTGTTTATACCTATCCCTTCACATTAGGATTCAAGCCTCCCATCGACCCAGTTATCATCGAGTTTTGTCGATTCTTTAAAATTTGTTTGGGACAAGTCGGTCCTCTTATGTGGCGAGTTGTCGCGTTCTTAGATATTTGGCTAACTTAGCTTCGGTACCCTTTACCTTTCATCATCTCATTCACCTCTATTCTCCAATGTTGTTCCGCCAGGGAATTTTTACTCTCGCGGCTAGGAGCAAGAGGGTGTTAGTGACTCCTGATGACGATAAAGATCGAGGGTGGTACCTTCGATATGTTGTTGTTCCTACTGTTGGTTTAGTAGGTGAAGAAAATCTTCCTTTCCCTGAGAAGTGGAATCTTGCATGTGAGTACAGTTTTTCTCACATTCCTTTCCTTTTGCTTTAGATACTTTATTTGTACCGTAACTGTTTCTTCTCTTTGCAGCAATCATGGGAACCGTCGAGAATGTCTCCGATTTCCGAGATCGGGTAGAAAAACTTTTGTTAATCGCTCCGTTAGAAGAATGCTCATGGAAATACCTCTCCGGGAGGTTTGGTTGGAGAGTTAAGACTCACGGTAAATGAAGTTTTTGTTTTTACTTCTTCCCTCCTTCGAGCTTTATTTAACCCTTTTCATTTGACAGGGTTTCCTGCTCGTGGAGCTTCTGCTGCATCTGTGTCTGCTCCAAAGTTGTCCTTGGCAAAGGCCCAGGAGATCATTCCAGGCTCCTCTTCTTCAAAGAGAAAAGCAAGTGGGTCAAGGACCTTAGAAGAGTAGGAGGAAGAGGACGGTTCTTTAGTCCATAGGTCACGCAGAAGAAAGGTGGTCTCTGACGACGAGTCTACACCTGTTATTGATCCTTCCGCACCTGAAGCTGAACTTTATGCCCCTGAGGATGCTACTCCCTCTCCCGTGCGTGAATCAGTGGATCTCCTATTCCGTGAAGGTTTTGGTTCTGTTGCTGATGAAGCTCCCCTGGCTGTTTTCTCTCCTTCTGCTTTTAAAGAACTTCCCTCAACTACTCTTGTTATAACTCCTTCTCCCATGGCTATTCCTTCTCCTGTCGTTGATCCCTATCCCGTGGCTTTTTCTACCCCTTAGACTTCCTTGCCCGTGGCTCCCTCATCTGTTCCTGCTTCCGTGCTTTCTATTGCAGAAGTAGGGTCTTCCAACAGGGGGGAGATGAGGCAGGTGATGATAGAAGTTCCAGCAAAGGTTAGCCTCTTTAAAAAGTATGGCCAGCCTCATGTATGGCTGAAACCGTTAATAGGTCCGACTGAGAGAGCTAAGATGAACAACCACAGTTCCCTTACATGGGCAAATGAGATCGTGCATACTTCTTTAAAGGTTTAATATACCTTCTTTCGTTAATTCTTGCAAACATTCTTGTCGTACCTTGGAGCAGCAAGTGAGGGTCATGACAGCAGAGTTGGCCATTGAGAAGGCATCTTCAGACTAGGCAGGTAAGGATAAGAACGTCCTAGAGTCCTTATTCGCAGAGCAGCTGTCTCGTGCCTCTGAAGAGATCAAGAGCCTGAAGGCCTTATTGGACCAGAAGGAGGAGTATTCGGGCAAACTAGTTCAATCACTCACTCAAACCCAGGAGGATCTTTGCAACTCTTTGAAGAAAATTCAATTCCTGGAAAGGTCTTTCGCTCCTTTAAAGGCCTCTCATGATGCTGTCGTGGCTGAGAGGGAGGAATTAAGAGCTGAAGTTGAGTTGTGGGGGAAAGATTATGAAGCTCTTAAAGACAAGGCAGTCATTGATGTCAGTTGGGCTTATATGAACTCTCGTCTCGACACATTGATGGAAATGAGCCAAGAGGGTTTTGACCTAAAAGCCGAAATTGCAAAAATAAAGGAGACCATTGAGAAGTCTCAACAAGGTCAAAATCTCTCTTCACCTGAAGGTGCATGATCAGCCACGCCTTGAGGAGTTTCACAGTTGGGGACGTTCCTTCTTCTGTAGACGTGGAGGCCCTTTTTCCACTAGGTTTAGTTATGTTGTAGTGTGGGGGAGGTGACCTCTCGCACTTAGGGGAAGTATTGGGTGTCACGTACTCACCCACTGTTTTGCAGCTTTCGTTTATAACATTCATGAGGTTGCTCGGAAAGTCACTTGTCATTTTTGTCCTTTCTCTTGGTTACCTGCTATGTAGGGTTTCGTACGCACAAAGAAAAGAGATATTGGTTGATGTTAGTGACTTGCGTTAATTGTAGATCTAGAGGAAACTAAAGTTTAACTAAGGCGTTCCCACAGACAGCGCCAAATTGTTTGACCAAAAAATATATATATCTTGGTTCAACTAATTAAATTTATGTAAATGATGGTTAATCTTAGTTAACAATAATATCCCAGAGATAAAGTTCTCAGAAGAGCAATAAATACTGCGTATGTCACAACCCCGAAATTCTCACTGTCGGGATCGTGATGGCGCCTAATATCACACTTCCAACGTTAGAGATTATTTAGCCATTTCTTTCCATTTTTAGTAATTATAAATAAACAGGAAAAATAAAGCGAATTAATTGTAAAGATGTATAGATATCGATGTTATTACATACTACTTCTACCCAGAAATCCGGTGTCACAATTCACGAAACTACTATGATTTTTCTACAATCAATTGTCTGAAAGAAATTTACAACTATTTCAAAAATAAGGAAAAATAGTAAATAAGATATGTAGGAGGGGATGTCAGCATGACTACCTTGGATCTCCAAACTGTGTACCAGAGCCAATCTCTCAATCAGCCACTACCTGCTCCGAAATCTGCACAGGAAGTGCAGGGTGCAGTATCAGTACAACCGACCCCATGTACTGGTAAGTGTCGAGCCTAACCTCGACGAAAGAGTGATGAGGCTACGACGGGACACCCATAATATATAAGCTACAGACAATAAGGGTGTGTTTGGTATGAAGAAAAATATTTTTCGAAAAATATATCCAATTTTTCCATATTTGGTTGGCTTAAATATTTTTAAAAATATTTTTCTTATCAACTCATTTTCCTCTAATTGGAGGAAAATATTTCCTTATCGAGAGAAGGGAAAATATTTTCCAAAACTTCTTCTCAATCTTCCCCACGCTATTCCATACCCTCACCAACCCACCCCACACTCACCCACCTAACCCCATCCATTGCCCACTCTNTATATTCACGCCACCAGCCGCATGTGTCCAAATTACAGTCATATCCTCCGGGGTTGGCTGAGTTCTTTCAGGCTGAGTTTGTCGCCATGAGTCAAGATCAATATGATACTTGTCCTGAAATAAAAATAATACATGTTATAAATAAAATAAACCAAGAGGAAAAAATAATATAGTGTTGGTGTTGGGATCATACAAATGTCTCTGAAGCACGCGGTTTGACCCTGTGCCATCCTTCTTCTTCTTCTTCTTCTTCTTCTTCTTGTGGCTCTCTGCAAATACCTCAACATAAGTCACATCTCCCCAATGTCTCTTTTCCTGAAAATTAAGATGTAGTAATTTATATATATATATATATATATATATATTCAATTTACTTGTTTCATCTTTCGGTTTACATGTTCAAAATTTTACAAGTTCCAAAGTTATAAGTTCGGAGGTTAATGTATTTCGAAATTTACGGGTTTAGTAATTATAAAGTTTACGGGTTCGAAATTTCGCAGTTTCAAAAGTTTTGCGGTTCATAAGTTTTGAAATTTGTGGGTCTGGAAGGTTGTTGGTTCGAAAATTTATGGCTTCATGTTTATTGTATCAAAATTATTTATGAATACTATTGAGAAAATATTTTCCTTAATTTGCGATCTAAACACCAAAAAATGAATAATATTACTACTTGTTCATCAAGAAAATATTTTTCGTTGTACCAAACACACCCTAAATAATAAGGCACAAAAGGAGAAACAGAATAACTTAAAAGCAGTAATTGCATAAATAAATACATAACTCCAGTGTCTTATCAATATCCAGCTACAACCAATCCTTAGGTGAAATGTAAAACTATTGAATAACTTACACAATCAGAGAAAAATACATAAACACATGTATTGATGTCGCGCATCCCAATCCCACCAAACAACACAAAATCCTCCCTTATTCCTCCGTAACGATAACAATAATAGTAATAATATATATATATATATATATATATATATGTTGCGGTGTGCAACCCGATCCCACCATATATCAATATCAATATGATAGTTCACCCTTATTACTCCATATCAGTCCACCCTTATTCCTCTTGTTGTGGTGTGCAACCCGATCCCACCGTATAAACATATTCACCCTTGTTCCTCCTCATCAATCATCCTTTTTCCTTCTGTTGCGGCGTACAATCCGATCCCACCAAATCATAATAAATTACATATAGTGTACCAAAGTTTCATAAAATTCACACAAGGCCCTTACCAACACTTAAAATTTAGAACAAGGAAACCGGGAACCGTATAAACAATAATAATCTATAAAATTAATTAGAGTCAACGAGACCAAACCCGTATATAACAAAAATGCCAACAAGAACAGCTCAAGCCAATAACTGGGAACAAATATCTTCAACAAGGGGGCACATTATCTAACAGGTAACAATTAGGCATGGAATTACAATTAAACATGAAACAAGTAAAGCAAGGGAGAAACATTATAAAGGGTACGGAAAGAAATAGGTAAAAGGGGTAAATTGGTGGCACATATGTACTAGTCACCTCACGTATACGCCGCTCACATGATTTATCACATAGAAAATAAGGCAAAGGTTCCTAAACCTTCAAAAGTCAAGGTTAGACACAACACTTACCTCGATCCACATGCCACTCACTGCTCAAGTACCACGTTTCCTCTAGATTCTACCTCCAACCCACTCGTATCTAGCCATTATTAACTTAATAACATCAAATATTGCTAAAGAAATCGATTCAATACATAAATTTAGGTTTCCCAACATTTCCTTCAAAAAGTCAAAAATCAACTATGTGCCCCCTTGGTCAAAACTCAAGGTTCGGACCAAAACTCATTCACCTATTTACCACCGAG
This sequence comes from Nicotiana undulata, assembly GCA_005239495.1. Classification (NCBI taxonomy): domain Eukaryota; kingdom Viridiplantae; phylum Streptophyta; class Magnoliopsida; order Solanales; family Solanaceae; genus Nicotiana; species Nicotiana undulata. Next base: position 68,500 of record ML290137.1, on the reverse strand, counting down.
CCTGAATATATAATTAGTTCCGGAATCCGACCCTAAATCGAGGTCTAAATTCCCAATGCAAACCTCCCCCCCCCCCCCCCCCCCCCCCCCCCACAAAAAAAAAAAAAAAAA
>ML290137.1:0-68250 GCA_005239495.1 Nicotiana undulata | reverse complement strand
CCCCCCCCCCCCCAAATTCTCTCAAAATCCCTAATTTCTACCATGAAAGAACAAGATTTAAGACTAAGAATAAATGGGTGATGATGGAAATCTAAAGAAATGAGTTAAAGAGTGCAAACCTATGATTTGGTGTTGAATTCCTCCTTCAAAAACCGTCCTAGGTCGAGTTCTAATGAAGAATTGTGAAATTATGAAGAAGTCCCGTTTTTGGTAGGGTTTTAATTCACTGGACAGGTCTTCTTCGCGTTCGTGAAGAACCTGTCACAATCGCGATGCACAGCAGCCTGAAAAGTTTCACCTTCGCGAAGAGTTGCACGCATTCGCGAAGGTCTGTCCCCCTGACCTTCACGTTCGCGAGCATTGTCCTGTGTTCGTGTAGAACAACTCAATGATTCCCAGCCCACCTCCAATACACTACGTGTTCACGTCCGGTGACATTAGCGAAGAGCAGACCCCCAGTGCTCCTCGTTCGTGACCACAACCTCGCGTTCGCGTAGAACAAACCATCCCCCAACCCAGCTTACACTACGTGTTCGCGTGAGACACTTCGCGAACGCGAAGAAGGAAACTCCCTTCCAGCCTAGTTCTCCTTCGCGATCGCGAGAGTGACTACGGGATCCCGAAGAACAATAGCTCAGACACCAGATACAGTAATTACTCCAGATTGTTCCAAGTTCAAAACATCCCGTAGCCAATCCGAAACTCACTCGAGCCCTCGGGGCTCCAAACCAAACATGCACACTAGTCTAAAAGCATCATGCGGACTTGCGCGTGTGATCAAATCGCCAAAATAGCAGCTAGAATTACGAATTTAGCACCAAAATATATGAAATTCTCAAGAACACTTTAGAATTCCTATTTTCTCAACCGGACGTCCGAATCACGTCAAATCAATTCCGTTTCTCACCAAATTTCTCGCATAAGGTATAAATATTATAAGGACCTATATCGTGCTCTGTAAAAAAAATACGGACCCGATACAAACAATATCAAACATTAACCATTTTTTTTAAATCATTAGATTTTCAGTCTTTCACTTTTTAACAAAAATTCATACCTCGAGCTAAGGACCTCGGAATTCGATTTCGGGCATATGCCCAGGTCCCATATTTCACTACGGACCCACCGGGACCGTCAAAACATGGGTCCAAGTCCGTTTACTCAAAGTGTTGACCGAAGTCAACTAAAATCAACTTTTTAGGCAAAAATTATTATTTTTATCATTTCAAATATAAAAGCTTTCTGGAATGACGCCCGGACTGCGCACGCAAATCGAGGAGGGTAAAAGTGAGACTTTTAAGGCCTAAGAGCGCAGAATTGAGTTCTAAAACATAAGATGACCCTTTGGGTCATCACAACATAGGAATCAGTTAATGTTCTTTATGACAATGACGAGTGATGAATAATCCTTCAAATATCATAGTTATTCTCAGATCTGGTGGAAAAATATAGACAAGAATCTTCGTAAAAATGTTGTATTTGTATGCTTGCAATAGGATATGGTTCTCTCTTTAAAGTCAAAGTGTATTTTGCAAATGAATATCACATATCCCCTATCATTGTGTCTCTTTCTATTTATAGGCAACATATTCCTAAAAAATCTAATAGTTCAAGTGCAAAGAATATCCACTAGAATATTCTCTTTGATGTCCTATCTTGAAACTAGTCGTTATAACTCTGTGAAGAGTACTCGACCTCAGCCTTGATCCTTGTTGACTCCTCGACTTCAGCCCTTGTTAACTATTCGACCACAGACTTCGTCGTTTCTTACATCATTTCGACAAACGACGACGTGAGAATGTTTCCCCTAGTATTATCTTGGCTTAAATATTCAAAAGATAAATTTTGACCCATACAATGACAGTCATTGATCTGGTTAGATTAAGCTCGTATTAGATAAGCCTAATATATATGTTTCCTACCCAAAAAAATTTATTCTTAGGATTCGAACATACCCCTAATTTAGGATAATAAAATTCCAATAAATTTATTAGTTTAGTAGGTCGAAAGGGGGCGAGGAAAGAAAGGGAACGAGACTGGACGAGATCTATCAGCAGTGAATTCTCCGTAAGACACATATCACAAATATACTTAAGTTGATGTTGACAGTAACAAAGTGACATTGAGAAATACCCATAAAATAGAGAGAAATGTAATGTTCTTTCCGATATTTTAATATTTACATGAGAAAAAAGTACTTTCAAGGACGAGATATACAACATTCGAGCTAACGAAATTAAACTAAATCATTGATTGTTGATGAAGACGTGGAGCTAATTAAGAAAGCAATCAAATAAAGATCTTAAAATTAACAAACAATATACAATTCAAAGAGTTGTGTCAATACTCAATAGTAAAAGTAAAATAATAAGTAGGTCGAATAAAACGGAATATAAATTTCATATTGTTGAATCAAGTCACTGAATGGTTTTGAAGAATGAAAAATGTCCTCACAGTTGAACCAGGTCCATCATGGAATACATATACATGCAGACTGAATGGCACGAGAAGAGTTCACACGCAGGAGATAAACACCATCTCTGAATTAAGGGGTTATCTCCTAAGCGAAAAGATTGAAAATTGATAGGGGGATGGACATCGTATTCAGGTAGGACAGAATCAAGATAGAGGAGGATCAAGGAAGTTGATATCAACTCAAACTCTTCCACCAAGGAAGAGTTGCATCAGAATTCTACTTCAACGTCACAACTACTGATCTTATATATTGTCAAAGTGTTCCTGCTGAACGACACGCACAAACATAGAAGTGAAACCAGAATTGAGAGCAAAATTACCAAAGCAATTTTGCAAGCAGTTCATGTGAAGAATCCATGTGCGACTCAAAAGATACTTGAACACCTAGAAGAATCTGGTTCTTCCATAACGACAGCACTCGAAAATTGGACATCAAACAAATCGTCCCCTCCTTCCCCGCCCGTGTGGTATTGATGTGTAAAACATCAATTGGTATCAGAGCAGGTTATCCTTGAAGAGGTTAACACCTTAGGAAAAGATCAAAATGAGTGCACCACCTGGGAACTGGAAAGGACAATCAACTGCTAGTCCTCCACTCTTCAACAGCAGTACTACTCTTGGTGGAAGAATAGGATGAAGGATCACTTAATTGGGGACGACTATGAACTATGGGACGTAGTCACTGATGTTCCTTTGGCTACTATGAAAACGACCGCTGAAGGAGTAGACGTGCCAAAGACAAGAGTTGATTGCACTACTGAAGACTTAAGAAAATGGGAGAATAATCCTAAGGCCAAAAAGTGGTTAGTGTGTGGACTTGGTCTAGACGAGTATAGTAGAATTCAAAGATGCACCACTGCCAAAGAAATCTGGGATACCTTGCAAGTAGCTCATGAAGGAACACCACAAGTGAAAAGGTCAAGAGGTACTCTACTATACTCCTAATATGAAAACTTCACTGTGAAGGAAGGAGAGACAATCCAAGAGATGTATACGAGGTTCACAACACTGACCAATGAACTTAAGTCTCTTGGAAGGGTTATTCTTGAAGAGGACAGGGTTGAGAAGATTCTGACTAGGGTCTTGCCAATTTCTTGGGAAATCAAGATCACTGTTATCCAGGAATCCAAAAATATGGCAACCCTCAGGTTGGATAAGCTAATTGGAAATCTCACTACCTACGAACTCAGAAGGCAAACAATGAAAATGGATGCTCCTAAGAAGGAAAGAAGTCTGGAATTAAGAATCACTGAGGGAGCAGATCTAGAGGAAGATGAGATGGCCATGATCACTAAGGAATTCAGAAACTACCTCATAAGAAAAAAGGGCATCTCAAGAGGTGGAAACTACAACAAAGCAAAAACTCCAGAAAAGCCAACCAACGAGGGATGCTAAAAATGTGAAAAGACTTACCACCACATCAAGAATTGTCCTCATTGGGAAGTAGAATGGAAAAGGGAAAGATCTGTATGAAGGAACAGGAAGAAGGAACTAGTCCATCCCAAGAAAACCACAACTAAAGCAATGGTTGCTGCTTGGGGAGAAAGCTCAGATGAAGAACCAGAAGATGGTGAGGAAGAAGAACAAGCACTTATGGAAATTGGTGAATCAGATGAGGAATCATGTGAAGAACCAGAGGTAAGTATATCCCATCTCAAAAACAAAATTAAATTCCTGTCCAAAGAAAAACTCTCTGAGTTGCTACTTGATTTCATGATTGATTCTGAAGAAATAAATAAAGAGAAAGAACAACTGTCTAAGGAGTGTGTAATGTTAAAAGCAAAGTGTAAGAACCTGGAAATAAGAGTAAGTGAATCTGAAAAGGAAAACACTGCCTTGAAAAACCAGGTTCATCCACTTGAAACCAAGATCCTAGAGCTAAAATCTGAAAATTTAAAATTGAAACTAGGAACTAGCAAGAAGACAGTTGATCACTCTCAACTCATGTTAGGAGAGAATGTAGGAAAACTAAAGGACAAGATGTACAATAAAGATGAACATATAAGAGTACTAGAAGAAGAACTTGGTAAGGTCAAACATGAATTAGATCGAACATGCAAATGGAATAAATCCTTTGATGCCTTGACATGGCTTCAAGAAAAGAGTAGCAACAGAAGAGGACTTGGCTTTGGAAGTCAACTGCCCAAATGGGATCCCAAAAGTAAGTATCTCACTCTTCCTGAGAACAAAATTTGCACCCACCATGGTAAGACTGGTCACTACAAAATTGAATGCACTACAAAAGAGCAGGCTAGTCGAAGTAATGAAAGTTTTGTTCGAAAGAAAAATTGGTTACCAAATTGGGCTAGAAAAAGCTTAATTCATCCTTTCTCTCATAGAAAAGGACCCAAACTAGTTTGGGTCCCTAATACTAACCCTTGATTTCCTTTTGTAGGTTAAAGTGAGAGGAAGCAGCCAAATATGGTACTTGGATAGCGACTGCTCAAAACATATGACAGGGAACAAGGAACAGTTTCTTTCACTTAAAAACCTCAAAGGAGAAAATATATCCTTTGGAAATGGGAAGAAAGGTGAAATTATTGGAGTTGGTAAGGTAGGTAAGGATGACACACGTTCCATTGAGAATGTGTACTTGATAGATGGCTTGAAATATAGCCTGATCAGTGTGTCACAACTATGTGACAGAGGTAACCAGGTTGCATTCACTTCCACTAAATGTTTTGTGATTAATCTTCTTACTGACAAGATTGTCTTGCAGGGAAAAAGAGTGAATAACATCTATGTTATAGACCTGTCCACACTATCAGAAAATGAACTCACCTGTTTAAGTGTGTTGGACAGTGATCCCCTCCTTTGGCACAAAAGACTTGGTCATGCAAGTCTAAATCAGCTTAACAAACTAGTCTCCAAGGACTTAGTGATAGGGCTCCCTAACATTAAGTTCAAGGAAGACAAAGTCTGTGTGGCATGTGCAAGGGGGAAGCAGGTAAGATCCTCATTCATAAGCAAGAAAATGGTTAGTACCACCAGGACGTTGGAACTGGTTCATATGGATCTATGCGGTCCTATGAGAACCTTGAGCAGAGATGGTAAGAAATATGTAATGGTGCTAGTGATGACTACTCCAGGTTTACCTGGACTTTGTTTCTAACATCTAAAGATGAAGCAATTGATGTGTTTACTTCATTTGTTAGAAAAACTCAAAAACAGTTAGGAAATCAACTTGCATCAATAAGATCTGATCATGGTAGTGAATTTGAAAATGCAAAGTTTTCTGAATTTTGTGATGAACATGGCATAAATCACAACTTCTTTGCCCCTATAACTCCACAACAAAATGGAGTTGTTGAAAGAAAACTCTTAAAGATATGGCCAGAACCATGCTTCTTTCTAGTAAACTACCCCATAGCTTCTGGGCAGAGGCAATAAACACTGCATGCTATATAATAAATAGATGCATGACCAGACCACTTGTAGAGAAAAATCCCTATGAATTACTTAAAGGGAGAAAGCCCAACATATACCACCTTAGGGCTTTTGGATGCAAGTGCTTTCTGCACAATAATGGCAAAGACTCCCTAGGTAAATTTGATCCCAGAAGTGATGAGGGAGTATTCTTGGGATATTGATCACATAGTAAGGCTTATAAAGTATATAATAAAAGAAGTATGTATGTAGAAGAGAGTGTGCATGTTGTCTTTGATGAAACTAACATTCTCTCTAAGAGACAGGAACCGGAAGATGAGTAGGTTGGACTAGTCAGAAGCAGTGATCAAACTGGAGAAAATATGGAAGAAGGAACAGGTGATGGACCAGGTCCAACTACCCTAAGCAACACGACAGAGGTAACTCAATAACAAACCTCATTGGGACTTGGCCTTGATCCTGTTCCACAACAACAAGACACTACGGGATCATCAAGTCGTGAACAATTGGTGCTCAAACCACACAGATATCAAAGTTCTCACCCCATTGAGGACATCATAACAGACTTAACATCTGGAATCAAAACCAGATCCTCCTTGAAAAATCTGTGTGCGTTTGATGCCTTCTTATCCTTAATCAAACCAAAAAATGTTGTTGAAGCCTTACAGGATGCTGACTGGGTAAATTCCATGCAAGAAGAACTAAATCAATTTGAAAGGAGTCAAGTTTGGCAACTGGTACCCAGACCATTAGATAGATCAGTGATTGGCACAAAGTGGGTCTTCAAAAACAAAATCGATAAAGATGGAACAGTTACAAGAAACAAGGCTAGAATGGTTGTCCAAGGATATAGTCAAGAAAAGGTAATTGACTATGATGAAACCTTTGCACATGTGGCAAGACTGGAGGCAATCAGGCTTCTCATAGCATTTGCTGCCTACATGGAATTTACTCTCCACCAGATGGATGTCAAGAGTGCTTTCCTCAATGGCTACCTAAAGGAGGAAGTATTTGTTAAGCAACCTCCAGGATTTGTAAGCAAGGAGACACCTGACCATGTGTACAAGCTTGACAAGGCCTTGTACAGACTCAAGCAAGCACCAAGAGCATAGTATGAGCGGCTATCTAAATTCCTACTAGAACATGACTACAAACGAGGTAAAATTGATAACACCTTGTTCTTAAAGGAAAAAGGTAAGGATCTCCTGGTAGTACAAATATATGTAGATGACATAATATTTGGGGCAACCTCTGAAAAATTAAGTAAGGAATTTGCTAATCTTATGGGGAGTGAATTTGAGATGAGCATGATGGGTGAGCTAAATTTCTTTTTAGGCTTGCAAATTAAACAAAACTCAAATGGAACAATGATCCACCAGCAAAAATACGTGAAAGAGTTGCTCAAAAGATTTAAAATGGAAGACTCAAAAGAAATTCATACCCCCATTGCAACAGCTACAAAATTAGATGTAGATGAACCTGGTTCATCTGTTGATCAAAAGTTGTACAGAGGGATGATTGGGTCTTTATTATATCTTACTGCCAGCACACTTGACATTGTTTTCAGCGTAGGGCTTTGTGCAAGATTTCAGGCTAATCCAAAGGAGTCTCATCTAACTTCACTGAAGAGAATCCTGAGATATTTGAAAGGCACCACTTACCTATGCCTTTGGTATCCTAAAGGTAGTAATTTTGATCTTAAAGGATATGCTGATGCAGATTATGCAGGCTTCCTGGTAGACAAGAAAAGCACCTCAGGCATGGAACATTTTTGGGTTCTTGCCTTGTGTCTTGGGCCACCAAGAAACAGAACTTAGTAGCTCTGTCTACTGCTGAGGCTGAGTACGTGGCTGCAACCTCATGTTGTGCTCAGTTGTTGTGGATTAAGCAACAACTCTTGGACTTTGGTATAGAGGTTGGATGCATTCTTATTTTCTGTGACAACACTAGTTCTATTAGTATGACGAAGAACCTGGTTCATCATAAGAGAACCAAGCACATAGATGTTAGACACCACTTCCTAAGAGATAACTATGAGAAGGGAATGATCTCAATTGAATTTTGTGTTACTGACAAACAAATTGCTGATACCTTTACTAAAGCACTAAGTAGGGAGCATTTTGAGAGAAACAGGTTAGAATTAGGGATGATTAAGATCACCTAATTGAACCAGTTCAAAAACAAAAGAAAAAAAATTGATTGAAAAAAAAATGAAATGAAAAAAAAATATTTTTGTTGGCTAGAATCACTGATATATGTAACTAACCAGAATAATCATTGCTAGTTTCATGTCTTAAATTCCATACTCTCTTGCCATGTGTTAATATGACTCTTTGGTTGTTAATGATGTTTTTCTATTTTTGTAAATTGAGGCCAAAACAAGAGGGTTCATCGTGGCTGGTTCATCTGACTGACAAGGTACGTGCTCATCACTATACACTTATTGAAATAACTATAGTCACTCATGAGCAGGACTCTATCCATATTAAGCCTATTTTAAATTGTCAGTACTTATCTCCAAATAAACTCATTCCAAAGAGTCCAATCAAAATTAATTAAGCCTAGATTGTGGGGAGTCATAACCGTCAATCAGCATTGATACTCCTGAGCCGATTAGACTCCTACTTGACCAAGAATTACACTCGTTGCACATTTATTAACCACATCTTTAAAACCCCATCATTACCTCTCTAATTCCTCACTCTCTGTTCTTTAAAAAGCATAACCGTCGAACCAAGTTCATCATTCCACTCAACCAAAGTGATCAAAGTCCTTTACTCTCTAAAGTTTCATAAACATGTCTTCCACACCACCCCCTGCTACATCTTCATCAACCACTCCTGAATACAATATCGCACTTGAAGATATTGGGTCTAATTCTCCATCACAACAAAGCTCTTCCACCCAATCACCATCGAATTCTTCTACTCTTCAAAACATTCCAGTTCCAGAACCCATTCTAGAACCCACTCCTTCACCCCAAATAGCTCCATCCATTACACCAAGCCCTACTCCAGTACCTAGAAAACGACAAGTAAAAATGCTAGCCAGGAAAATAGTTACTTCTAGCTCTCTTGCTCTGAAATTGAATGCAAAGCTTCAGGCAAGCTAGGCCCAAGATTCTGAAAACTCAAGAGAATCTTTCAAATCTGCAAATGAGGAAGAAGCAATTGGTTCTTCAGACATTGAAAAGCTAACTTTTGAAATTAGGTCTGATCCTGAAATTGTTGGAAATAGGGTCATATTAATTGGGTCTATAGTAGAATGTGGAAATACCTGATAGGAGAAGAAAATGTGGTAAAAATAAGGGAAAAGAAATTGAGAGAGAGGGAGAAGGAAGTTATGAAAGGGGAATAGGGAAGAAAGGTGCTACACTGGCAATTTGTGGCCCCGCACCAGATATTTCTGAGAACGGTGTCAGGGATTTAGGGGGAAGCAACTCTGAAGAAGCTGCTGCAGGATTGGAAAACTTACAACATGCAACTTATGAACCTGGTTCATCCATTGAATAAACCTTAGCTGATCTGATGAGAAAATTGGGGGAAAGTTACAAACCCAAGAAGAAGAGGACCCCCAAAGTCAAGAAAGTTGATACTCCAGTAACAACCAAGAAAAGAAAGGCCTCTTCTTCATCTACTGATCATGCTGCTCCTACAAATCGCACTACTAGAAGTGCAGTCAGGCGGAGTGAAGAGGAGTTGGAGAAAGCTTTGAGGGAGAGTAAGAAAAAGAAAGCTGCTAAGGGGAAGGCTAAAGTTGGCGAGCCTGTTGAGGCACTTGAGGTTGATGATGATGAGATGGACCCGGTCCACAAGAGGAACAAATGGCACAGGTTGAGGTTGAGACACCCAAGCCCAAGAAGGTCAAGACTTCTTCCAAGAAGTCAGCTTCTGTGTCTGCCAAACCTTCAACATTTGCCAAGCGAACCAGGTCTAAATCAAAGAAAGTTATATTCAATGATGATGCTGAGTGGAGTGGAGAAGAAGCAAAAGAGTCTGGTGGGGAAACAGATAAGCTAACAAAGTTTGGAAAGCGTACTATTCTGAAAGGAAAGTTGTTTAGGGATCTTGAAGAATCTGGGATGATCTTTCTTGTGGACACCTTGGATGTGCAGGGTTGGAAGGACATGGTCCTTCATCTTGACGGCAAGCTGGCAAGAAACTTGTGGAATTCATGGCAAATGCGAAGGTCGAGGATGGAAGGGTTTCCACTAGAGTACAGGGGGTTGAGATATCTTTTGATGCGAAAAAGCTGGGCGAGATACTTGGTATTCCCTCTGAGGGATATGATGACTACACCAGGCAGAGGTGGCCAAGCTTAGATGGACTCCCTTCAGCCCTTCAAATCACAAGGTGGTTCAGTGAGAATGAGTAGGAGATGGATCCTAGGGTTGTGTTCAAAAGTGAGATGAGGCCGCAGCATTAACTTATCTTTGAGTTTGTGATCAAGTGCCTACTACCCAGGCAAGAGAGAAGGCATATTGCAAGCTACATGGATCTCACTCTTATAGAGTGCATGTACAGTGTTCAGCAGGTTAATTTGCCTTCCTTCATCATTCAACTTCTTGGACAGGGTAGTGAATGGATCCAAGGCACATGACATACCGTATGGGTTCATCCTTACGACTGTGCTTGCTTACTTCAAGGTGCCTGTGAAGAAGGCTGAGATGGTTACTGCCAAGGATCATTTTGGGAAGAACACGTTACTGACCTGTGACTACATTGTGAATGTCCCTGAGGATGAACCTGGTTCATCAAGGAAAATGCAAGTGTAGCAAGGTCAGAACGCTTGTGCATGAAGGTGAGGCTAAGGATGCTGAGATTCTTAGATTGAAGACTCGCCTTTCAGATGTTGAAGCTGAGCGGGATGCTCTCAAAGCTGAATTAGCAAAGGAAAATGAGAAGAATGAGGGTGTACTGCAACAAATGCTCTCTCTTATTCAAGCAAAGAACTCAATCTCTACTCCTTCCCAGCCTTAGGTGTCCAGTACCCTCCTAAAACTCTCTATGACCCAGTTTGTGATTGTTTTGTCTCTTTCTGTTCTGTTTTTTTTTTTTTTTGCTCATGGATGTGACTGTTTTTATTTCTTTTTGTGTTTGGTGCATAAACAATTATCAAATCAATGAATTGTGTTATTTTGTTCTTGACTTTATCTCAGTTTCTTAAATAGCTTATATTACGTGGTTTCTTTTGATGATTAATTCATGATTTGCACCTGCAGTTGCCTCAATGGTCATGAGTAATTATTAAAGTTCTGGTAAGTTTATCATTTTGCAACTTTTCGATGATGCCAAAAGGGGAAAGATGTGATTTTAAAACATTGTGATGGTTATAACCTAATGAACCTGGTTCTCTATGATCAATGCTTAATGCTATAAAAAGTGTCCATGTTGGATTGAAGTGTCTACAAGTTTAAGCACAGATTTTGTCATCATCAAAAAGGGAAAATTTGTTGAATCAAGTCACTGAATGGTTTTGAAGAATGAAAAATGTCCTCACGGTTGAACCAGGTCCATCATGGAATACATAGACATGCAGACTGAATGGCACGAGAAGAGTTCACACACAAGAGATAAACACCATCTCTGAATTAAGGGGTTATCTCCTTAGTGAAAAGATTGAAAATTGATAGGGAGATGGACTTCGTATTCAGGTAGGACAGAATCAAGATAGAGGAGGATCAAGGAAGTTGAGATCAACTCAGACTCTTCCACCAAGGAAGAGTTGCATCAGAATTCTACTTCAACGTCTCAACTACTTATACTATATATTGTCAAATTGTTCCTGCTGAACGACACGCACAAACATAGAAGTGAAACAAGAATTGAGAGCAAAATTACCAAAGCAATTTTGCAAGCAGTTCATATGAAGAATCCCTGTGCAACTCAAAAGCTACTTGAACACCTAGAAGAACCTGGTTCTTCCATAACGACAGCACTCGAAAATTGGACATCACACAAATCATCCCCCCCCCATTATGATATTGACGTATAAAACATCACATATGAACCGAGAATGCACATCAAACATTCTTTTAATAAATTTTACGAAGAATTTAATTTTGTAATCACTTTTATATTATCACTTTAACCCACTAAAGAAGATTACTTTCCCTATTTCATAGGTTATTAGCTTCACAAATTATTATGGATAATTTCGACAATAACCCTTAGATGAATAAATAGTAAAAACTTTAGTGCAAAATATAAACTTGATCGGTCGGCCGAAACCTATTGCATTCGCTAGCCCAAAAGTGTATAAAACACATTTATGATATTATATATATATATATAATATATTTTATCTGCTACTACTATTTCTAAGAGCAGCTAAAAATAAAATTAAATATTTCTATAACAATCTCGTTTGTTCCAATATTTTTTTGATTTATACACTAAAGTGTTTTTATAGAAAATATACATTATAACATGACCTGAAAAATTGATTCCAACAAAAAGAAAAAAAGACATTACAGTGAAGTGCTCTTACAGAGTTGTTACAGAGAGGTCAAACTATATATATTTCTCTATTAATTTCCCTGACAATATATAAAAGTTAACTTTCTAAAAAGTTGTAAGGTCATCGATTTTTTATATGGATAAGCTGTTATAATAACCAGATGTTTCTATGCCTCTCAACTGAATCTAGTGAACTTACTTTAAATCAGTCTCAAAATCTATGGTGGGGTTGAAATTTTTTGTGGGGGAGGTGAGGGGTAAACAGGGGGGAGGGGGCATTGTATGATACTATGATGTATCTTCCACAAAACCTTTTTCATAATTATATTGCATATTCCTCATGCAATTAATTATAATCATGCATGTTAAATGCTAGCTCCAACTTTATATGGAGTATGTGGTGTACAAGTATAGGATTGAACCACCGACCAGGATTGTGGTGGGATGGTAAATACTACTTAATCTTTAATCGGAGGTTTCAGGTTCGAGTAATTGGGTATGGAATCGCCTTTATTAAAGAGTGTTTTATCCCGTGGAACTTCTCGACGCGAATCCGAATTTTGTGAGACCCTAATGTGAATATTAGACACCGGAGAAACCAAAAAAAAAAAAAAGAATAAGATTGAACCACATCACATGTAATGCACAAAAGTCACAGTGAAGGCATCGTGTGTTTTTATTTAAAAACATTTTCAATCTTATCTCTGTTAAACATGACATGCTGCCCCCATGTGTGTTTTTTTTGTGTATTGCCTTTATCAACTTTCGTTTTAGTTTCCATTTGTTGTTGTTTTTGTTCATTGCATGTGCATTACCCACCAAGCAAATTCTGTTGTTTTTGGAAAGTTTTGATTTATAAAAATATCATATTGTATGCATTCTTTTAAAGTAAAATTCATTGCGTTTTTCTTCCTTCTTTTCATTTTCTTACTAGCCATTTAATTTAATCTACATGAAAATTAGGACTAAAGTGATATTTAAATAAATAATCGTAAATCGTAGAGTGTCCCACATTAGTGTAGAGAATGAGCTATTGACTTGGTATAAGGTCTTGGTTAATTAGATCTCGCCTCGTGAGCAAACATTTGGAATTGAATTAAATGGCAAACCATCCATATTTTTCATTTACCTAATGTTGGGGGTCCTAAAATGTAATATTTTTCATGTTCAAGATGATGGGCGTATCAGAAATGTTATAATATCTGATATTGGCTTAGAATGTGAGTTGTTGTCTTATATGTCTCAGACATTATTAATCGCATGAGCTAGTTTTTGGTGTTTATCACAAAGTCCATTTTCTTTACCATTAGTTTGAAAAAACTATTAAAAGACTAGTTGTGAGTGAAATAGTTGATAAGTTTGTAAAAAGAACACTTCATTTATGTGATTAATATTTCCAAAACGGTGTTTACAACACAAAAACAACGAATGTGTGCAACTACAAATTCCCTTATATATATATATTTATAAAAGGAAGTTTGGCATGATATTAAACAAGGAATTAATTCCATTAATCAGTATTTCACTTTCTTTTCGCAACCCAAAGAGAAAGAATCTTCTTAATCAGGTGTAGTTTCTCGATTACTAAACTTTCACTTGTTTTGGTTAAAAAGGTTAGACAATATGAGTAATGGAACTTGCGTACTTTCCATCTTATTTCTTTTCCTCCACTTACAAATTAAAAATATTCAATAAAAAAAGAAGGAAGAATGTTTAGATCACGTCCAACTATACCTTATAGAATAGATTTAGCGGTCGTTGCAAACATATTCTGATTAATAAGTCTGGAGTCGAATCGTCCCATGGAAAATTAACCTATTAAACACAGCTACTAGACTCATACAAATTCACGCAATCAATCTTTTGAAATATTTAAGTAACAAATTTGTTTACTAACTAAATATCACTTAATGAAAATGCAATAATTAATAACTAACTACGAACAGGTTGTACTCAAGAACTGGAATAATCTAAGGTTATGATTTCCCATATTGTCGGAGTCCACTCTGCTACGTTTTCTATAAATTTGCCTAAGTCTTCTCTACCGATCATGAGCGCTCTGAGTGACGTAATTCTTTTCCGAGTAATTACCACAATTTACTAGACATATTCTCCTGAATTACGCTAGTTGGCATTAAGTACGGCTCACTCGGATCGCACCAAGGTTTCGTTATTCCTAATACCACTTTTAACCCCTCCGTATTGATCCTTCATATACGTTAGGAGTAATGTTGTTCAACAACTACTTAAATATGCACAGTCGATTGAGAGCTCTTCAACCAACCACAATAATAACGTATTTGAACAAATAGAGAAAATACTACGGCAAATATATATATTAACGTAACAGCAAAATCATCCTCCAATAGGTTCCATCAAAATTCTGGAATAGGAGTTTAGCTACTCATATAACAATATCCAAAATATTTTGCATAATTAAATTACAAAGTAAGGGTAAAGGGAGGTAGAAATCGATGATTCTAACTTCCAACGGTTGTTCCATGAGCTATTCTTGCCTCCGGTCGCAAAAATCTTTCAAAACTGACGTTTTATGTCTATTTATATGTGTAGTATAAGACCTAGACGTCATAGGCCAAGTCCTAGTCAAACCAGGAGACGAAATCAGCCTTTATAGTTCAGAGCGTGAGCGCCTCAGACCTTGCCTCGCGAGGCTTCACGCGAGCTGGACCTCGCCCCAGACCTGGCGTCGCCAGCCTTAACGCGAGGTGGACCTCGCCTAGCCTGCTCCCACGCGGGCTAAAAGGCTCGCCCAGCCAGCTCTAACGCGAGCTAAAAACCTTGCTTCGCCAGCTTCCTCATTTATCCGCTGCTCACTTCTTTCTTTTTTTCTTTTCAACTGTTTTCGAGCACGCTTTAGACTTTAATTATTCCTTTTGCTTTACTTTCATGTCCCATTCACCTACACATAAAATAGACTCCATTACACGCAAATAAAGTGTAGTTTATCATTAAAGGCTTAAAGCATATAAAATGCAAGGTAAATAATATACTAAAATATGAGCTATAGCCACACATCATGCTTTTCCTAAGAGCATAAAATTTTCTTAAATATAGTTTTATTGAGTGTGATATATACGTTCATGAAGCGATTTTTGAAGAAGTTTTAAACAATTTTGTGTGCCTAAATCTGAAAATGATGTTTGAAGTTGTCATTTGTGCACCATCCTCAACGGAAGAATGAGTGATGTGTTCCTCTACAAATTATGAATTTATCATTCAATTATGATGGTATAACAAGGGATTCGATATATCAGCTCAGGTTCGTTCGAGCGAGTGGTTTAATGCATGGGTGAGGTCAGGGGAATGCACGAGTTACATTTGAACCTCCTTCGTTGAAAGATCACACTTTTTATGTATATATAATAAATGTTAAATGTGTTTGGATCCTTCGTATGTTTACTTTTGTATATTTTGAATTCCTTAGTGAAAATCCTAATTCCGACCCTTATTTGATGATTGAATGCTTTCATTACCCAACATCCTCGTCCGTTTAGGTGATAAAATGCGTAAACATTGTGTGTGGTAGCCACTTTTTAAAGTGGTATTTACTTTTTATCCAACATTTTTAATGCTAAGCAAAAGTAGCCACTAGCCTATTAAAATTAATATGAAAAGACAGTGTTACCATTTCCTTCCCAAACGGAAATACGCCGAAACATAAAGACTTCGTATTCTCTGGTGTTCTCCTGGTACAAATCACTGCTATGTCGAAGCATATTAGAAATGGACCTCAATGGACTTTTTTCAGATATGATCTTTCGTGAAGTCTCTACTTTTTTGTTTAAAGTATGGTTGACGTTGAAGCTATTATGCTTCTGCCATTTCTCTTGTGGCAGAATCATTGTTTTTCTTTGTAGTGAGTCTAATGTAATAGGGTTTATTTGCTCTTAGCTCCTTGAATTTATCTTTAGATCTAAAAGTTGTGAAAATAAGAAAAAGAGTGATGAGTAAACAGGAAATGCAATTCCTTCCAAGTTAAATACATGTAGTCCTAAAGTCTTGAAGTTAAATTCAAAAGTTAAGGACATGTAGTCCTGAAGTCCTGAAGTTAAGTTCAAAAGTTAAGGACATGTAGTCCTGAAGTCCTGAACTTACAGTTACAAGTTCAAAAGTTACGGACAGACAGTCCTTAACTTACAGTTACAAGTTCAAAAGTTAAGGATAGGCAGTCCTTAACTTACTACAAGTTCAAAAGTTAAGGACAGGTAGTCCTTAACTTAAAGTTACAAGTTCAAAAGTTAAGGACATGTAGTCCTTAACTTACAGTTACAAGCTCAAAAGTTAAGGAGAAGCAGTCCTTAACGTATAGTTATAAGTTCAAAAGTTAAGGACAATAGGTCCTTAACTTAGACTTACAAGTTCAAAAGTTAAGGACACTTTGTCGTGAACTTAGACTAACAAGTACAAAAGTTAAAGACATGCAATCCTTAACTTACAGTTACAAGTTCAAAAATTAAGGACAATAGGTCCTTAACTTAGACTTACAAGTTCAAAAGTTAAGGACACTTGTTCCTCAACTTTGACTTACAAGTACAAAAATTAAGGACACTTGGTCCTGAAGTTTGAGTTCGAAGTTCAAAAGGGACACTTGGTCCTGAACTAAGTTACAAGTTCAAAAGTTAAGGACATGTAGTCTGAAGTCCTGAAGTTAAGTTCAAAAGTTAAGGACAAGTGGTCCTGAAGTCCTGAACTTAGAGTTCCAAGTTCAAAAGTTAAAGACATGTAGTCCTGAAGTCCTGAACTTAGAGTTACAAGTTCAAAAGTTAAGGACATGTAGTCCTGAAGTAAGTTCAAAAATTAAGGACATGAGCAGAAGGGTATTTTCGTCCGAAAAGTTAAAGTTTATTAAAGCAGTGGCTAAAGACTAAAGACATTTTAAATAGTGACTTAAAAGTAAATCTTGAAGTCCTGAAGTAAGTTCAAAAATTAAGGACATAAGCAGAAGGGTATTTTCGTCCGAAAAGTTAAAGTTTATTAAAGCAGTGGCTAAAGACTAAAGACATTTTAAATAGTGACTTAAAAGTAAATACATGTGTTATTAGTGGCTAACCGTGCACTTCCCTTAACGATAGCCTATCTTTTTGCAATGTTGACTTATCGTTTTTTCCATTACGATAGCCTTTTTGAGCTTGCTTGAAATGTGCTAAATTTAATACTGCTCATGGAACACATTCCTTTTTTCAAGTTTGAAGTAGGACATGGACCTATTTTCACATAATAAGAAAGCAGAAATAATCCTCCATGTATGTTGGCCATTTTTTAAACATTAGATCGGCGGTCTGGATATTGGATATTAGTTTTGAATTATAAACTTCAGACCAGGTGGCCACTTATGAAATTCAGACCACCAGTCTAATTTTAACAAAGGGCCAACTTTTAGATACAAGACCTCAAAAATGATTTTTGTGTAAATGAGCCTAAAACAATTTAAAATGGGTAGCAGCCACAGGCTCAATGTAGATGCTTAACTGGGCCTGTGATTTTCAGTAGGCCTGTATACCTTTTAGGTTTGCCATTAGAGTTTAGCCAAATTTTAAAGAGTTAATACCCTAAAAACCTCTTACACTTTTACATTTTTGTCTGTTTCCTACTTAAGCTATTCGATGTCCCCAAAAACCCACTGAACTATATTGCCCTTCATATTAAAACTCGCTCATTGCATTCTTAGAGGTGCGTCTAGTACACGCTCCTAATTGTCTAAAAACGTGTCATGTAACACCACACGTGATATTATATATATATATATATATCTCGTGTAAAAACAATGCCAAACTGATCAACCTTTCTATATCACAAGGGAACCGAATAAACACCCAATACTCTTCCAAAATAACCACAATATTATTTAACAACAAAGTAATAAGGCCAAGTAGTCATAGAAACAATAATTAACATAGAGCAATTAGGACAAGAATTAATTAAATTGGAAACGGGGAAGGGATCATGTTTAACAGACCATTTGGTGGTGCATAGGTACTCGTCACCTCACCTATACACCACACACATGCGATTCACTTAGCAAATAAGTGGGAATTCCTATTCCCTCAAGTCGGGGTTAAACCAAGCACTTACTTCAATTTCGTAGGCCACTCACTCCTCGATTATTGTTTTTCCTTTTGAATCCACCTCCAATACACTCGAATCTAATCATAATTAACTTAATATCATTAATTAAGGCTAAAGGAACTAACTTTATTGAAAAATATAATTTTTTCTAAGTTTTCTCAAAAAAAGTGAAAACCCGACCCCTGGCCCGCTTTCTCTAAACTCGGGTTCGGACCAAATTACGTTTACCCATTCATCCACGAACCCAAATATACAATTAGTTTTGAAATCTGACCTCAATTCGATGTAAAAATTAGATTTTTACAAAATTCCCTAATTCTACCCAAACCCTCTATTTTTATCATGAATATTTTTAGTTTTTGCTTTAAAAGTGATGAAAAACAGTAAGGAATTGAAAGAACAAAGTTTAGAATTGATTACCTATGACTTGGGGATGATAATTGGTGAATAAATTCGCTCCTAGGGTCGTGGGGTTCGAAAATATGAAGAAGATGAAGGTCTGCCCGTTTTTAAAAGAGTTTATATATTGCTGGGTATTTATTCTATGCGTTTGCGTGCCTTGGCCGCATTCGCATAGGCTTAATCCCTCAGGCCTACGCGTTCGCGAGCCACAGGCAGCGCTCGCACAGTGCAAATGCCAACCCCTCCCCCAAGTCCCATCTAACTCTATGCGTTCGCATCTGGGAGGGGTGCGTTCGCATAGAACAAACGACCCCCCAACATTTTTACCCTATGCGTTCGCGTTCACAGTGATGCGAACGCAATGCATTAAATACTTGTGCACCAGCAACAGCAATTACAGCAGAAGTTTAAGTGTAAAAAGATCTCGTGGCCTATCCGAAACTCACCCGAGCCCTCGGGGCTCTAAACAAAACATGCACGCAAGTCTAAAAATATCATACGGACTTGCTCGTGCGATGAAATCATGAAAATAAAATGTAAAACTATGAATTAAACCTCAAAACTCATCATTTTCCTCAAGAACACTTAAAGTTCATAATTTTTCAACCGGATGCCCGAGTCACGCCAAATAAACTCCGTTTTTCACCAAATTTCACAGTTGACCTTTAAACATTGTAGCAAATATGTACTGGGCTCCGGACCAATATATGGGCCCGATACCGATGGTTTCAAACATTAATTCTTTTCTTTATTTCGTTAATATTTCACAATTTCTTTCAAAAATTGATTTCTAAGGCTTGGGACCTCGGAATGTATTTTCGGGCATACGCCCGAGTCCCATATTTTACTACAGACCTTCCGGGATCGTCGAAACACGAATCCGGGTCCGTTTACTCAAAAATATTGACCAAAATCAACTATAATCAAATTTCAACTCTAGAAATTACTATTTCTCATATTTTCACATAAAAGCTTTCCGATTTCACTCCCCGGCTGCGCACGCAAATTGAGGTATTTAAAATTAACCTTTTTGGAGATATTAAGCCTAGAACGTAGTCTAAATTCATAAAATGACCCCTTGGGTCATCACAATCTTCACCTTTAAAACAAACGTTCATCCTCGAACGGACATAGAAAATTACCTGAATTGGCAAACAAGTGTGGATATCTACTCTGCATGTCCGACTCAAACTCCCAAGTAGCTGCCTCAACGGGTTGGCCTCTCCACTGCACTCGAACTGAGGTATAACTCTTAGACCTCAACTGACGAACATTCCGGTCTAAAATAGCTATCGGTTCCTCCGCATAAGTCAAGTCTTTGTCCAATTGGACAGAGCTGAAATCTAACACGTGGAACGGGTCACCATGATATTTCCGGAGCATAGACACATGGAATACCGGATGAACTGAGGATAACCCTGGAGGCAACACAAGTCTATAAGCT
This sequence comes from Nicotiana undulata, assembly GCA_005239495.1. Lineage (NCBI taxonomy): Eukaryota > Viridiplantae > Streptophyta > Magnoliopsida > Solanales > Solanaceae > Nicotiana > Nicotiana undulata. The sequence continues at coordinate 47,997 of ML290137.1, read as the reverse complement.
ACCTCCCCCACTCTATCAAGAATCTCAAATGGCCCGATATACATAGGGCTCAACTTACCCTTCTTTCCAAACCTCATAACACCCTTCATGGGCGACACACGAAGCAATACTCTCTCTCCAACCATGAATGCCATATCACGAACCTTACGATCTGCATAACTCTTTTTCCTAGACTGAGCTTCACGAAGTCTCTCCTGAATAATCTTGACCTTATCCAAGGCCTCCTGAACTAAGTATGTACCCAGTAACCGAGCCTCTCCCGGCTCGAACCATCCAACTAGCGATCTACACCGTCTACCATATAATGCCTCATAAGGAGCCATCTGGATGCTCGATTTATAGCTATTATTATAAGCAAACTCCATTATAGTTAATAACACAAGCGCGGAGCATATCCTCCAATATCTGAATGGTACGCTCGGACTGCCCGTCAGTCTGAGGGTGAAATGATGTACTCATCTCCACTCGGGTACCTAACTTATGTTGAACTGCCCTCCAAAAGTACAAAGTGAACTGTATGCCCCGGTCAGAAATGATAGCACAGGCGCACCATGAAGGCGAACAATATCTCGAATATATAACTCAGTCAACCGCTCTGAAGTATAAGTACTTGCCACGGGAATGAAATGTGCTGATTTAGTCAGCCTATCTACAATAACCCAAACTGCGTCAAATTTCCTCTGAGTCTGTGGGAGTCTAACAACGAAGTCCATAGTGATATGCTCCCACTTCCACTCAGGAATCTCTATCTGTTGTAGCAAACCACCAGGTCTTTGATGCTCATACTTTACCTGCTGACAATTTAAGCAACGAGCCACTTACGCAACAATGTCCTTTTTCATCCTTCTCCACCAATAATGCTGCCTCAAGTCTTGGTACATTTTGGCTGCACCTGGGTGAATCGAATACTTAGAACTGTGAGCCTCCTCAAGGATCAACTCACGAAGGCCATCAACATTAGGAATATATTACCGACCCTACATCCTCAAAACACCATCATCTCCAACTGTAACCTGCTTGGCACCACCGTGCCGAACTGTGTCCCTAAGAACTACCAAATGTGGGTCATCATCATGCCGCTCCCGGATACGTTCAATTAAAGAAGACCGAGGGACTGTACAAGCTAGAACGCTACTGGGAGATATATCCAACCTCACAAACTGATTAGCCAATGTCTGAATGTCTGAAGCTAACGGTCTCTCACCAACTGGAATATACGCAAGACTACCCATACTCACCGCCTTCCTACTCAATGCATCAGCCACCACATTGGCCTTCCCTGGGTGATACAATATAGTGACATCATAATCCTTTAGTAACTCTAACCATCTCCGCTGCCTCAAATTTAGATATTTCTGCTTGAACAAGTACTGAAGACTACGATGGTCAGTAAAAACGTCACACGACACGCCATAAAGATAGTGCCTCCAAATTTTCAAGACATGAACAATGCCTGCTAATTCTAAGTCATGAATAGGATAATTCTTCTCATGGAATTTCAACTGTCGAGATGCATATGCAATCACCCTGCCATCCTGCATGAACACTGCTCCAAGGCCAACTCGGGAAGCATCAAAATACATAATGAAAGAACCCGAATCTGATGATAACACCAGCACCGCTGCTGAAGTCAAGGCTGTCTTAAGCTTCTGAAAGCTCGCCTCACACTCATCTGACCATTTAAATGGGGCACCTTTCTGAGTTAATTTAGTCATTGGGACTGCTATGGATGAGAACCCCTCCATAAAACGACGGTAGTAACCTGCCAAACCCAAGAAACTCCTAATCTCTGTAGTTGTAGTGGGTCTAGGCCAGTCCCTGACTGCCTCTATCTTCTTAGGATCAACCTGAATACCCTCAGCTGACACAATATGACCCAAAAAGGCTACTGAATCTAACCAAAACTCACATTTAGAAAACTTGGCATATAGCTGATTATCTTTCAAAGTCTGGAGTGCTATACAGAGATGCTGCTCATGCTCTTCCCGACTGCGGGAGTATATAAGAATGTCATCAATGAACACGATAACGAAAGAGTCCAAATGGGGCTTGAAAACCCGATTCATCAAATCCATAAAGGCTACTAGAGCATTAGTCAGCCCAAAAGACATACCTTGTCCGAAAGGCTGTCTTAGGAACATCGGACGCCCTGATCTTCAGTTGATGATAGCCCGACCTCAAATCAATTTTCGAAAATACCCTAGTACCCTGAAGCTGATCAAATAGGTCATCAATTCTCGGCAACGGATACTTATTTTTTATAGTAACTTTATTCAGCTGCCGGTAGTCTATACACATCCTCATCAACCCATCCTTCTTCTTTACAAACAAAATTGGTGCACCCCAAGGCGAGACACTGGGTCTTAAGAAACCATTATCTAGCAAGTCTTGCAATTGTTCTTTCAACTCTTTCAATTCTGGTGGGGCCATCCGATATGGAGGAATGGAAATGGGCTAAGTGACCGGAGCCACATCAATACAGAAATCAATATCCCTGTCGGGTGGCATCCCCGGCAGGTCTGCAGGAAATACCTCAGGAAACTCACGAACGAGGAACTGACTCTATGGAAGAAACCTCGGCATCGGAATCACGAATATGAGCCAAATAAGCCAAACACCCTTTCTCCACCATGCGGCGAGCCTTTGCATATGAAATTACCCGGCTGGGAGAATGACTAGGAGTCCCTTTCCATTCTAATCGAGGCAACCCCGGTAAGGCTAAAGTAACTGTCTTGGCGTGACAGTCCAGGATGGCATAATAGGGCGACAACCAATCCATGCCTAATATAACATCAAAATCAACCATGTCTAGAAGTAAAAGATCCACATTAGTTTCAAGACTTCCGATGACTACCACGCACGAACGATACACACGATCTACCACAATAGCATCCCCCACCGGTATAGACACATAAACAGGAACACTCAAGGGATCACGGGGCACATTCAAATACGAGGCAAAATAGGATGAAACATACGAATAAGTAGACCCGGATCAAACAAACTGAAGCAACTCTATCACAGACTAAGATGATACATGTAATAACAACATTGGGGGACTCTACCTCAGGCCTAGCTGGAAATGCATATAGTCGGGGTTGGGCCCCGCCACCCCGAACCACACCTCTGGGAGGACCTCCACCTCTAGCGGACTGACCTCCACCTCTAACATTTTGTCCTCTACCTCTAAATACATGACCCCTACCCCTTGATGGCTGGGCAGGTGGTGCTGGAACTGGTGCCGGAACTATAGCACGAGAACCTTGCAGCTGAAACTGATTACCTGCATAATTCGGACAAGTCCTATGGACATGCCCATATTCACCACACTCAAAACACCCTTGTTGAATAGTATGTTGACCCGGATGAATCGGCTGACCACGCGGATCACTCTGCAAAGGAGGTGCTCTAATAGGAGTTGAAGGAGCACTGTAAACTGGCTAAGCAGAAGGAGGCAGATAAGAACCACGACCAACCGAAGTACCATGTGAAGACTGTAATGCTGAATGAAATGGGTTAAAAGATTGGGCTCCGCTAAATGAAGTCCAGTCTATAGATGAGGCACCACTGAAACCACCGAAATGGCGAGGTCTCTTGTCTGACCCCGGACCTCCCATCCCAAGAACTGACTCGACCCTCCTAGCTATATTAGTTGCATCTTGTAAAGAAATCTCGGTCCCTGTCTCTTTGGCCATCTGCAACCTGATGGGCTGAGCAAGGCCATCAATAAACCAGTTGACCCTCTCTCTCTCTCCGTGGGCAATAAGAGAATAGCATGTCTAGCCAAATCCACGAAACGGGTCTCATATTGGGTCACAGCCATGCTGCCCTGCTGAAGTCGCTCAAACTAACGACGCTTCTCCTCTCGGGTAGTAACATGTAAGAATTTCTCCAAAAATAGATGAGAGAACTGATCCCAAGTCAGAGTAGGTGATCCATTTGGATTAGTCAACCAATACTCTCTCCACCATTTCTTGGCGGAACCAGTCATCTGAAAAGCCATAAAATCGACCCCATTGGTCTCCAAAATATCCATATTACGCAGAACTTAATGACAATTGTCCAAATATTCCTGAGGATCCTCTGAAGTAGCACTACTGAAATGGACAGGGAATAACTTAATGAACCTATCAAGTCTCCACAAAGCATCGGTAGACATGGCTGCCCCATTAACTGGCGACACTACTCCAGCTGGCTGAATTACCCCAACTGGATTGGCTATTGGGGTCTGAACCTGAGGAGTAGTCTGAACTAGAATGTGGGTAGCAGGAGTCTGGACCCCTCCTCCATCCTGAGATACGGCTGTTGCAACAGGGAATGTGCCCGTCTAGGCCACACTCTCCATCAAGCCCACTAAACGGACCAAAGCTTCCTGAAGAACTGGGGTAGCAATAAACCCCTCAGGAACCTGAGCTGGTCCTGCCGGAACGGCCTGAGCTGGAACCCCCTCATTAATCTCGATTTGGGGTTCCGCAGCTGGGGCTGCTACCTGAGCAATAGGCTGAGTCCTTCCCCTGCCTCGGCCTCTGCCCCTAGTAGGAGCTGCTGCTGGTGGAGGACCAGAATGTTGGTCAACGGAATAAGAAGCAGGTGTTCTCTCCATCTACAAGAGTCTAATCAGTATTTGGGATACAAGAATCGCACGATAGAGTAGAAATAAAAATGGAGTTGTTTCCTAACTCAATAGCCTCCGAAAGATAAGTACAGACGTCTCCTTACCGATCATTCATACTCTACTAAGCTTGTTCGTGAATTGTGAGACCTAAGCAACCTAGTGCTCTGATACCAACTTGTCACGACCCAAATTCCCAACCCTAGGGACCGTGATGGCGCCTAACACCACACTTTCTAGGTAAGCCAATGTTACAATTTGATTAACTACTTTGCATTTATTATCCATTTAGACATATTAAAATAATAATCTGAAGTAAACTGAATCTATTGGTTATCGATAAATAATTTTCAAAGATAAAATAATAAACAATTGAATAAAACGAACCACGAACTAATTATATAAATAAATCTAGAACTACCCCAGAGTCTGGTGTCACAATTCACGAACTACTAAAGAATACTACAAATACTGGGCTGAAAGGAATAATGTACTGTTCTGAATATAATAAAATAGCGTTTATGAAAATAGGAGAAGACCCTCGGGATCTGCGAACGCCGGCAGATATACCTCATGTCTCCGAATAAATGAATAGCTGCTATAAATATCTCTACTGCTGGCCGGTACCTAGATCTGCACAAAAGAGTGCAGAGTGTAGTATCAGTACAACCGACCCCATGTACTGAGTAAGTGCCAATCCTAACCTCGACGAAGTAGTGACGAGGCTACGACGGGGCATTAAATACATAACCTGTGACAGTAATAAATAATAAAGCAATAACGAAATCTAAAACAAGTAAATGGTAACAACTGTAACAACAATTTGAAATAACTCAGTCACTTTTTCAGGTCTCAGCTAAAACCAAATCCTCGAATAAATTTTCAAACTTCCCAATTTCACTTTAAAATAACCGTATGTGCATAATATGAGAAACAGTAGAGTAAAATAGTGAAGTTTCCAAATCTTCGTGTTTAAACTCAATAAAACATAAATGTCCACCCTTATCACAATCATTTCTCCACCCTTATCATAATCAATTATCCACCCTTATCACAATCTATTTCGCCCCCCCCCCCCCTCCATCACAGCCCTCTTATCACAATCAATTTGTATTTGTTTATCAGAAACTTTCACAATTCAGGCCAAGCCTTTCATAATGCCTTTAACTCAACACTTATAAACCGAAAACAATACTTCTCATAAGCTCATCAATATTACCACAAAAACGAAACCAACAGGAATATATATATATATCACAAGGGAACCGAATGCCAAACTGCGTAAAAACAATGTCAAACTGCTCAACCTTTCTATATCACAAGTGAACCGAATAAACACCCAAACCTCTTCCAAAATAACCACAACATTATTTAACAACAAAGTAATGAGGTCAAGTAGTCATAGAAACAATAATTAACATAGAGCAATTAGGACAAGAATCAATTAAATTGGAAACGAGGAAGGGATCATGTTTAACAAACCATTTGGTGGTGCATAGGTACTCGTCACCTCACATATACACCACACGCATGCGATTCACATAGCAAATAAGTGGAGATTCTGATTCCCTCAAGTCGAGGTTAAATCAAGCACTTACCTCAATTTCGTAGGCCACTCACTCCTCGATTATTGTTTTTCCTTTTGAATTCACCTCCAATACACTCTAATCTAATCATAATTAACTTAATATCATTAATTAAGGCTAAAGGAACTAACTTTATTGGAAAATATAATTTTTTCTAAGTTTTCACAAAAAAAAGTGAAAATCCGACCTCGGGGCCGCTTGGTCTAAACTAGGGGTTCGGACGAAATTATGTTTACCCATTCATCCACAAACCCAAATATACAATTAGTTTTGAAATCCGACCTCAATTCGATGTAAAATTTTGATTTTCACAAAATTCCCTAATTTTATCCAAACCATCAATTTTTACCATAAAAATTCTTAGTTTTTGCTTTAAAAGTGATGAAAAACAATGAGGAATTGAAAGAACAAATTTTAGAGTTGATTACCTATGACTTGAGGATGATAATTGGTGAAGAAATTCGCTCCTAGGACTGTGGGGTTCGAAAATATGAATAAGATGAAGGTCTACCCGTTTTTAAAAGAGTTTATATATTGCTAGGCATTTATTCTATGCGTTCGCGTGCCTTGGCTGCGTTCGCATAGGCTTAATCCCCTAGGCCTACGCGTTCGCGAGCCTCAGGCCGCGTTCGCACAGTGCAAATGCCAACCCCTCCCCAAGGTCCCAGTTTGCATCTGAGGAGGTGTGTTCGCATAGAACAAAACGACCCCCCAGCATTTTTACAATATGCGTTCGCGTTCACAGTGACGCGAACGCAATGCATTAACAATTACAACAGAAGTTTAAGTGTAAAAAGATCCCGTGGCCTATCCGAAACTCACCCGAGCCCTCGGGGCTCTAAACAAAACATGCACGCAAGTCTAAAAATATCATACGGACTTGCTCGTGCGATGAAATCATGAAATTAACATATAAAACTATGAATTAAACCTCAAAACTCATCATTTTCCTCAAGAACACTTAAAGTTCATAACTTTTCAACCGGATGCCCGAATCACGTCAAATAAACTTCGTTTTTCACCAAATTTCACAGTTAACCTTTAACCATTATAACAAATCTGTACCGGGCTCCAGAACCAAAATACCGACCCGATACAAATGGTTTCAAACATTAATTCTTTTCTTTATTTCATTAATATTTCAGCAAAATAATTTCTTTCAAAAATTGATTTCTAAGGCTTGGGACCTCGGAATTCATTTTCGGGCATACGCCCGAGTCCCATATTTTACTGCGGATCTCCCGGGATCGTTGGAACACGGATCCGGGTCCGTTTACTCAAAAATATTGACCAAAATCAACTATAATCAAATTTCAACTCTAGAAATTACTATTTCTCATATTTTCACATAAAAGCTTTCCGGTTTCACGCCCGGACTGCGCACGCAAATCGAGGTATTTAAAATATCGTTTTAGGGCTATTAAGCCTAGAACGAGGTCTAATTCATAACATGACCCCTTGGATCATCACATTAGGACTCATACATAATTCAAGTAAGGAACTAATTCCTAAATATTAGAAAAATAAGCTGAATTACTATTTTGTCTAATGTGAAATTTATTTTTAAAGGGTAAAAAGACAAATAATATTTTGCTAAGTATCTTCGTATTTTTAATATAATATAGATATAGATAGATTAATACGATGAAGCCTATAAAACATAAAGTTATCATGATTTCTTTGGAAGCATTTGTATTAATATGTTATAAGCCCTTTGCATCAATTAATATTTAACTGAGTAAGCGTGAAGATACAGAAGATTAAGGTGAATTCATATGAGCATAATATAAAATTGGTCGGTCAGGCCGAAACTAATAATATTTGCGAGCCAAAAAATGTACTATATGCATATATATATATATATATATATATATATAATATACATTTTGTCTGGTTTTACTTTTGGAAGCGGGTAACTATATATAAATATGTTGGAAAATTTAATGGTATCTCGAAAGGAAATGTCCAATATTTTGATTTGGAAAAAAATTTCTTCTATGAAATATTATATTTCTATTTACTTATTATTTAGTAAATTATTTTACATTTAATAGATTCAAACTAGCTGTTATTTAGCCGTTAACTAGCCGTTGGAGCAACATCTATATAAACATGGTTTTTGGGGAGCTGAAGACACACTTTCTAACACAACCTTCTAAATCTTCTTCTTCCTCCTATACGTTGGGTTTCTTTGTAGAATTTTCTGCTAGTTCTGTTCTCGATTTAATAACTGGAAGAGTTTGTTGAATCTTAAGGATACGCCTAATTTTATTTATCATTGTGTGAGCGAAATATACTTAAGGACAATATCCTTAACACGCCTCAAGCTAAATCTCATTCTCCATAATCCAATATTTTTTCAACAAATATTTCAACTCTTTTAGGGTAACATATTTCAAAAAGGCATTAAATATAAGGACCATATGAGAATGACATAACAATGCAAAATCTCCCATTATGATGAGAGACTGCAAAATGGGCAGTTTTGCAAAAAAACTTGCAATTAAAACATAGGAATTAGGAGAGGGCACAGATACTACTGAATCAGAAATACTAAATGAGTTTTTTTGGAAATGAAGTAATGAACAAAAAGAATGGTCAAACCCTAAAGTGAATCACTATTTTGGTGATTTTTTTGTTTTTTTGGGTATTGTTTATGTTATGTCACTTTCATTCTTCTGTCCCATTTAATTAATGGTCAAATCTTGACAAAATATGAATTTAATGCACACCCTCTCTTTCTTCTTTTTTGCCATTTTTGGATTTTGGAGTACAGTTTGATTTCTATATTAAAAAGACCACCGTTTCACTCTTCATTTATTCTTTTTGTCTATAGAAACAATTAATTAAAATTGGTAGTTATGTTCATATTCATCGTTATTTTACACAATTAGCACTAAAATTACGTACTTTAATTTTAAAAAGAAAAAGTGAAATCTTTTTTAAAAATGTTTCGGATACGTACGGAGGAGAATCATAGATGCACCGGTTAGGACGTGTGAGCGGTTGACTTTGGCAGGTACGCGAAGAGGCAGAGGGCGGCCTAAGAAGTATTGGGGCGAAGTAATCAGGCAGGACATAGCGCGACTTCAGATTTCCGAGGACATGACTCTTGATAGGAACATATGGAGTTCGAGCATTAGGGTGGTAGGCTAGGGGTAGTCGAGAGTTCTTCCCTCTTTGTACCGGGTAGTCTGATAGAGTATCGTTTAGGTTTGTTAGCGGTCTTTGTTGTATTCACATTGTTGTTTTGCATAGTTTTGTATAATTGTCCTTTCACTTATTTGTTGTGGTTATTTTCTTTTTGATATCTTTTGTTGTTACATGTCTTTTCTCTTGTTTCATTTCTGATATTATTGTCTCTCCTGTTGAGCCGAGAGTCCCCTGGAAACAGCCTCTCTGCTCTTTTCGGGATAGGGGTAAGTCTTGCGTACACTCTACTTTCTCCAAACCCCACTAGTGAAATTTTACTGAGTTGTTGTTGTTTTTTTGAAAAATGTGTAATCAAAATTTGTCTAAGTCAAGTGGTTGCAATTTGAATTACTTAGGTATTCCAGTTCATGCAGAGATACTATTTCTACGATTCAATCTTTCTTGTCTTACTTTTCACGAACGAATTCTGAATTTAGGAAACAAATTTGGAAAATAGAACTTAATTAGTGAATTGTTTCACGTGGTGCTGGTTTGATCATCGTTAGATTCATATAGCCAATGCTTATTCATTTGAAAATAAAGCGTAATTATTAATTTATTGTTATTGTTTTATTGTGAAAGCTAATGCTTAACAATTGTGGCAAAGGCTAAGAGTCATGTTTGGACATAAGAAACTTTTTTTCACTTTTTTCTGAAATCAGCGTTTAGTCATAAAATTTTCAGTTTTCACTTGAAGATGCATTTTGGAATTTTTCGAAAATTTGAAAAACTCCAAAAGGTTGTTTTTCAAAATTTCCTCTGAGGTCACTCACAAAACTTCAAAAACAACCCAAAATTATATTCAGGTCCAAATACAACTCTACTTTTCAAATACCATTTTCACTTGAAATTTATTTTTAGAATTTTACAATTCTTATATACAAACACCCACTAAGTTGAATGTAATGATGAAAAAAGAAAAAAGAAATAGAGCTTAGCTTGAAGAGTAGTGGTGAAAAAAATAGAAAGAAAAGTGAAAGGAGGTACAATATTTGTCTAGCTTCTTATAGTGATTGTTGACCCAATTATTTATTAGAATTCACTAATTTGGAAGAAACAACTTTCTTAGTCAACTCCAATCCTTGAATCTTCCAACTTGCACTAAAAAGATTATTTTTAGTCAAGTCGTCTTCTTATGCCTTTGCATTTTGTGTAGTGAAAAGGAATTTAAAGTAAGATATTGCCAAATGACACTTAATTTAAACTCCATTTTTAATCTTTCCATCGATCGACAAAGCAGAACGATCAGAAAAATGAAATTAAGTTATAAATATGATAATAAATAATAAATACCTTATACCTCTATGCGATTCAAGAGATAATAGTTGTACTACATTAGTTAAAAACAAAAACCTCAGGTTTGAAACTTCTACACAAAGGTATATTTACCGTCCAACATATAGGTTCACGTGAACTTAGCGGGCGGTTTGGACATAAGAATTGTAAATTTTCAAAAAAAAAAGTGAAAAAAAATTCAAGTGAAAATGGATATTTGAAAATTAGAGTTGTGTTTGGACATGAATAAAATTTTGGGTTATTTATGAAGTTTTGGGAGTGATCTGATTCGAAAAATTTCAAAATTCATCTTCATGTGAAAATTGTAAATTTTATGGCCAAACACTGATTTCGAAAAAAAATAAAAATTTTACGAAAAAAGTGAAAAATTTCTTATGTCTAAACGAGCTTAGTGTTATTTTTCAATTTCTATATATAGAAAAAAGTGCAGCACGATGCAAAGCGTTTGTTGCTCGGGGTTCGAGGAAAGGCCGGACCACAAGGATTTATTGCAGGCAACCTCACCTTATATTTCTGCAAGAAACTGTTTTCACGGCTCGAACCTGTGATCTCCGAATCATATGACAACAACAACAGTTACACCATGTCTCCTCTTTCAATTTCTACATATTTCTAAGAAAATTCATTGAATATCTATAATGTTTAATTGTGAACCCAACGATATGTTTAATTAACTTGAGTTCGTTTTAAAAACTCATAAACATCAAATTCTGAATTTGTCTTTCCTTCTAAACACATTAATTATAGCCGTTGTATCCCAACTTGAAGAAAGAGCAGAATACGATAAGGTATGTTCTTTTGGTAGAAGATTACCTCCTTTTGTCTCTTCTTATACAGAAAATGACACATCAACCACTCATTTGATTGAACGCCAAATTATACTTTCAACAGCACTTTCTTCTTATCAAAAACCAAAGACTCTTTCTGTCTATAAATACCAACTCCACTTTCACAATTCTTATGATATATATACAATCTTCCAATTAAGGTAAACTGAAAGAGGAGTATGATATTCTTCTACTTTTCTGCATATTTTGGTTATCTTCTCACATCCATGGCTGTACTGGACCAAGAAGAGCTGGTGCTCGAAGTTATGGTTCATCGACGTGAAAGCGATGAAATGATGCATCAATTATCATCTTAATCCATGCAGCGGTGTTATCCTTCCTGAGCTTATTCTTCTTACATTTGATTCTCGTCTTTAAGAAAACTGGAGAAATGGCTCGAGTTTTCTTGACCTTGCAAGTCCGAGACATGCTATATACCCCTAAAGCTTGCAAGGTTAATTAGAGTCCTTGTTTCTTTTCTATCCCTCCTGAGCTTCTCTGTATTTTCCGCATTAACCCTTCTCTAAAGGTTGTGGTGTATCACTTTTATGTTTACATTGTAAAGCAAATTCTCTCTCTATGTTTGTTTCTCTCTGTGTGTAGTCTTTGTAAAACGGCATACTGAATGAAAATGCCATTCTTTGTTGTCTTTTTGGCATGTGTCCATTAGCTATACAAAGATCCAACTGTGAAATAAAAGAGTGTATATTTGTTTGTCTGAAGTAGCTCATCTGAAAGTGCTCCAAATGTAAATAATCCCAAATGATTATTTGTCAAGGAATTAAAGATATGAATTATGATTTCAATGATAAAAGTCATTGCTGGATTAATTCTGCCTCTGTCATTTAAGAGCAGTACATCCTCCTAATTACCAAACCCGGACAACTTTTTACATGTTTTAATATGAATACATTGACAAATATGGGGAACCATGCCATCTGATGGTTGTTGAATAGATATCTACAGAAAAAAATTGAATGTGAACCATTTCTACTAATTAGATTTCAACTGCAGTTCAATCAAGCATTCTTAACAAGCAGCTTTATAATTCAGGCTGCAAGGACTAACACTTTTATAGTTCCCTGGCTGTTAGCGGCTAACATCGTAGGGCTATCACTCTTCCAACATACCGCGCTAATGAAATAAGATCCTGCGTCTTCATCGGCATCATCCACATCTGGGGAACCAAATCTATGCCAAGTAACAGGTTTGGAGATCGCCTATAAATTAACACATTAGTTAGATCAAATACTATCAGCATTTCAACAAAGATTAAAAAATTTCACTGACCTTATGGTACACAAATACTTCATTTGTTTCACTGCCACAAGCGAGGAATTCATTGTTTACTGTGAGACCAACAAAGTTTTTCTCGTTTGTATGTCCTCTAAGTGTGCGAATCTGGAAATCGCTCAAGCAGTGTTAATAGCCGTGAATAACTTTTGCCTTTGGTCAAAGAACAAAGAGAATTGAAGACCAAAAAAGCATCTCACCAACCACAGCAAATGGTTGATGGCAGGAAAACTTCTTCAATGAGGGATAAAAATATCTTACAGGCAGATTTTCTTTTACATCCCACAACCGTAGTGTACTATCTGTTGATGCTGAAGCAAGCTCATGGTTGGACAAAAATTTTACGTATGAAACAGCTTTTCTATGGCCACTAAAAATGTGAACCGGCTGGCTGGTGTTCCTTAAGTCATAATAATGGATATGATGATCCGCAGAGCCAACCTACAAAATACCACAAGATGTACACCATGAGGATTTATTCTTCTTCTTTTTTTGGGTTGAAACACGGACTGAGCTATATGAGAAATTGATGCTCCAAATCAAGAAATTTTTAAGGAACATATAATGAAGAATCTAGAATCTCGGACACAAACGAAGTTATCTTTCATAATGAAACATGGAGTCTGCATAGCTAAAGGAACATATGGAACATTATCCATGTCTAACTGCAAAACAAATTTGACAATGGCATGATCACGGCAAAAACACATCATGGATATCAAGCCAACAGAGCCAGGAGAGCAAACACATGCATGTATGAGCAGTCGGTTGTTCAGTTATTGCATTATTTTTTTTAATCAAAACGCGTTCATTAATTGCATTTTAGCCATAACATCAGTCACGGTCTTTCAAATGAATGAAAGGAATTAGAGTTCCAAGCCAAAAACATATGAAAAATAATCTGAGAATGGTTTCATTATATAACACAGCTCATTCACAATGAAGATGGTTCAAGGTGCTTTTGGTAATTTTTGTTCCACTTGATCCAACAGACCAGCAGCTAGCATTCTCTTCTAAGATGAAGCAAAACTGTTATAAAAAAAGTCAGTAAATAAGTGTTGGCAAGGAGCCTAGTACTGAATACTCCGCAGCTCTTTCACAAAGTCAGGCATATCGCCAGCAACAAAAGCTTTTCAAGATACTTCTTCAATGTGAACCCACCTCCCTTAACAGCGGAGGTAGAGAAGAGAAGAGACCACCACATCATAAAAAGGAATTCACCAGCAGTGGAGAACTGGAGATGTAAGGAATAGAAGAGACCTCTATATATAAAATAAGGAATTTACCGCTATATGCACACCGGATCCAGGATTATATTTTACACAGCATATATTCGCCTTCATGTCAATATTAAGAACACTTGCTTCCTGCTTAGTGCACCAAACTTTGACCTGCAGCAGCATAGAATGATGATGCAAGCCTAAGTTAGGGAAACAGAAGCATTAATGTTATTGGCTTGGAAAGTGAAAAACATGACTGTATAATAAACTATCAGAAAGCAATAAGGATAATTTGTACCAAAACATCAAAACATACTATGAAGGGTTAATATGCCCAGGGATTTTCTTCCATATGAACTAATGAACCAAAACTTAGACACGTGATGAAAACTGAAAGTTCAATTCTAAAGTCTTAAGGTATTTAGATGAGACAAATGTGCCACATTTAATAGGATATGTCATGCTTTGTGGCTTCCAATTAGAAGACCAGCAGTAAGAACCCTGAGCACCTAAAAAATATCTTTTTCAACGATAATTATACATTTTATATTACTGTAGTAAAGGAGAAAGATGCTGAAGATCCTTTAGCTTAGCTAGCAAGGTAAAGATTTGCTGGTAAATATTAGTAAGATTTCAGTGTCTGTTAGAAGTTGTAGAAGAGAAGGGAAAGGAGAAAACAAAGATTGGGGCTTAGGAAGCAGACTTCTGCTGTAGCTGAGATTTCACTGGCAGTGAGTTAACAAGAGAAACTCATTGATATGAACCAAGAATTTTGATTACATCGTTTTACTAGTATAGTGACTAGTCCCCTACGCAAACATTGTGAATCAAAAGAAGGGAAACAATCACAGATAATTCTGAAGACATATTTGTCCATAATCTTCTTAAAGTTGAAGTACTAATATTTTGTAGAGGAGCAAATAGCTAATAGACCAAGCTAACTTACCTACTAGAATCTTGGGGACTGAGAGAAGGTATCTAACTTGCGACCTATGCCCACTGGAAGCCGGCACCATAGACTTCTCGGCAAGGTTCTGACTTGATGCCAGGAAACAATCAGAAGGTATAAAACGATTGACTCTTTGTATTTTCGGTCCCTTGATCGATGCTTTCGTTGCTTAGGCATTTCTAACAATTGCGAAGACCTGATTAATTATCTATATAACATTTTTCTTTGTTGAGTTATCTATATAAAATACTTTGTTCACTTAACTATTTACAAGCTAAACAATGATACTACTGCGAGAAATAAGAGAAGAGAAGTGGCTTATATGACGCCTAATGGGCATAACAAGATATAACTAACTAAAGGTGTGAGGTATGTTAAGAATGTGGACCTTGCGCCTAATTCAACCTCAAATATTAACTCATGAACTGAGGATTGTCAAAGACCATATAAAGAGAATACAGTCCACTCCCACAACCAGTGTGGCAATTCTAACACCCCTCTGCCCACCCACAACTAGACATCTGGACACGTGGATTTAACATAACATGGGGGCCCAACATTAGGTAACAGAACAACGGGTCTGGGTCTAGCTTTGATATGATTTTAAGAAAGCACCTTGGGCCCAACTCAACCTCAACAGCTAACTCATATGGTAAGAGTTGTCCAAAACTATATAAAAGACTACAGTACATTTCTTCAACCAATGTAGGACAATCTAAGATACAATACATATGTTATATTTGTTCATTGTGAAATAATATAACTGAATAAAGTGACATACTATTTCTCACATTTCATCACGCTCCCTCACACTGGACATGGGAAAACCAACTTGAATTTGCTTATTTAAAAAAACAACAGACTAGTGAATAGTCGCAGAGGTAGTAACAAGGCTGCCTCAGCAGTGCCTCTGGAGTAGTGAATCGTCAAAATCACCCAATATTGTATCATCAATGCTAATAGCATTTACCAGCTTCTCCACATTGCCTTGGTCTCACGATGTCAATTTGAACAACAGCTTCTCACATGAATAGTATTGCTTGGAAAATGACTGTAATAGTGGAAAGCAAAATCACGGATAGAAGTGCTACTGAGATGGTCTAGGCAGTATGCTATTGAGACGACCATTAAAATAGGAGCAGTACCGTTGGAACGACAACCGGAGAAGGATACAGTAGTAAACTATGAAAAGAGAATATTTAGGTCAGGCAGGCAGTATAAGGTCCGTCTCCTACCGGATGCTTCTTAGGCCTCTATTAAGATCGACTGATGGAATATAAGACACCATTGGTAGCATTTACATCAGCATTTCCCTATCCAGAAGCAAGCTCGTATGTTATTGAACATAGCATAGAAATGGATCAGAAGAAAACCTAGGAGAGGTTTATCAAACATTATCAAAAGATGATTCCAAGACTTAATTACTTAGTAAATGAGTCACGCATTCTCTTTTGCTTCAGTGGTGTCATTAATTTCTATTGATTTGTCACATCATATAGGCCTGAGTATTACCAACCTAAAAAGGTTAAGACTTGTGTTTGACAAGTGAGAAGTAATCCTTTAATACCTTACAATCATCACTGCCAGATACAAGCATTGAGGGGTCTGTGCGTGAAAAATCAACACTCCATGCCCGTTTCTCATGCTCTTCATATTCCATCACACTCTGAACACCAGAAAGGGATCAGTATCAGTCATAGGAAGATGAAAAAGTCAACAGTTAATACTGATTAGCAGAAGTGCTGATTCACCTGTCTAGTGGTCACATCCCATACAGTTACTATCCCATCATAATCGCTACTTGCTATGTGGTTCTTGGTATACTTATTCCAGCTCAAGCAGCTCAGCTTAGAACGAGTTGACATTTCGACAACAGGGCAATGCACATCTGCAGGTTCATTTACAACCTGAAAAGCAGAAGCATAACAGGCTAGATAAGTAACTAGGAGAAGTAACTTGAGAGAAATATGCAAAAGGAGAGCTCTGCCATAATATTTGTCCACACAAAAAAAACACAAATAAAACATACTATCATGGCAAGGAAAAGGTTAACTATATCCTTAAATGGCCAATATGTAGGTTGCGTTATAAGAAGCTAAATAGTACTCAAGGTCATTTATGTAAATATTAATAGAAACAAAATTAGCTGCAACAGTCAGGTGTTGTTCTCCTATCAAAGCACCACTCCAATGTGTTGCAGGAACATATAAGAAACTTAATAGATCCACTATGCACAAACCAGGCGATGCGCTGTCTGCAACCAGAAACTTGTTGCCATCCAAATTTGCAGCAACAAGCAAGGAGAATACTATTCCAGAAAGAAGGTGACCTTCACAGAGAAAGACATTTCATTCCCTGTGGAAGGTTCCGTATTGACACACATCCACATACTATTAAGCATTATGTATGCCAGCAAGGTATTGAATGTTCGAGTTGTAAATGAACCAATACTATTTATGAACAAAGCTCAACTCTTAGTCTCTGAGCTTTATTAAACCTTGAGCTAGCACGTTAAGGAGCTGAGCTCCTACAAACTTGAGGTCTACTCTTTTATATTCAAGGACGATTTACTTTTAATAATTATTTACTTAAATATATCTATATTAGTGCGAAAAAATATTATCACCCGATTTAAATCTAAATCTGCACATATTATATTATTACTTTTAAAGTGTTTTTAATATATACATAATTTGAGCTTGAATTGAGGTTCGAGCTCAAACTCGATGTATCAGCTTGTTTAGTTTGTCACACAAGTTGAGCCAAGTTCAAGTTTCACAAAAATTTATGTGAGTCGTGCTTGAGCTTGCTTTCACCAACTTGTTTGGGATTGAGGCATACTTGTTGTTGTGCGGGAGCTTGCTTTCAATCTCATCTGGAATTTGAACCGAAGCACTCATTAATACTGAAGTTGAGTTTGAACAACCAAAACGCAGGTCGCCCCGGGCTTCTTTTTTTTTTATGAATAATCAGAAGGTGAAAAACAATTTCAGAATAAAATAGCTTCTGCACTTCCTCATTTGCATAAACAATAGAAGTTGACCCATGATATGTCATTCAGTAATGTCATTGCACCCAATGGAATCAAGAGATAAAACCAGATAAAAGTTAAAAACTCACCGAAGAGAAGTCAAAAACTTTTATGCGCCGTGAAACTCCAGCAGTAGCAAACAACTCATCATCACGATCAAATTCAATGCTGCAACAAAAACATCTTCAAGTTTAGTATTTGGAATAAGAGTTGCATACCAGAGCCGAACTGATAAGAGAATCAAATAAATGGGATGGCTGATAAGACAATTTCCTGATTCTTTTTTCTTTTGTTGTGTGTCTCAGATTGAAATTTCAGGTCACCAAAAAATACAACATTCATGACACAAAGCAAAATTGGTCCTCCAGCGAAGCCATTTTCCCACTCTGGATAAAATCTATCTGCCACAACCACAACCCTGGTTCTCCTCTTTAATATCTAATATCCATATAAATCTGACACCATGGAAACCAGTAAAAGGAGAACTTTAAGCCTTCAATTATACACAAAGACCAAACTTGCCTTGACACGATATTGGCTGAGTGAAAAAGATCCCCATGCCGAAGCTCAGCAATGACTCTTAACCGACTGTTAAAGATTAAAACTAAAAATTAGTACACAAAAGAAAGAAAAAAAGGTGCAAGAAATTAAAATCAAGCATGTTCAGCGAATAACAGACCATAAATTATACCTATAACGAGTGAAAGTGCTAAGTACAGACTGGAAATCTTCTAGTCCTGCACTGTAACCTTCTCTTTTTATGACATCTACGTCCTTTTCCTCCTTAACATGCGATTTGTTCGTCAATAGACGTCTCTTTTGCAAGTAACATTCTTGGAGATCATTGAACTGTAGTCAAATATGAAAACCATTCACCAATAATATCAAAGAGTAGAAAGGTAGGCTAGAAAGATTACCCATAACCAACATAGACATTAAGCAGTTCAGATATCTAATTCCTTGACGGAAGAATAAGTACTGCTTACATCTCTCCGCGAGAAAGCTTGAAAAATGATGGAAAATAGCTTACAAGAAGAATTGTGCATGATAGCTTTCTTCAAAATCAGCAAATGTGAGGTCACTATTATTATGGGAATAGGTTGGGTAGCTGAAAAATAGTTAACGAGAACCTCGGATGTGATTACATCATCTTAGTTTGATCATCACACTGGAAGCTTTCATACAAGAAATGTGTGACAAAAAAGTAGTCATAGAATAGTCCGTTTTCTCATCAACTTTCCCGGTATGGGTATCAAACTGCTAAGCCATACTATGAAAGTTTGGGAGAAGGTGGTGGAAGTGAGGTTGAGGAGGAGTGTGTCTATTTCCGAGAACCAACTCGGATTCATGCCAGGGTATTCACCTTATTATGAGTATAGGTAGAGGAAGAGGGACTTGCATATGGCATTCATTGACCTAGAAAAAGCATACGATAAAGTCCCAATGGAGGTCCTATGGAAATGTTAAGATGCTAGAGGTGTTTAAGTGACTTATACTAGGATGATAAAGCACACATATGATGGAGCATGATGGAGCTAAGACCCGAGTGAGGACAGTGGGAAGAGACTCGGAACACTTCCTGTTGTGATAGGTTGCACCAAGAATTAGCCCTTAGCCCATTTTTATTTGCCGCGGACACATTGACGCATCACATTCAAGGAGAGGTGCCATGGTGTATGTTGTTTGCAGATGACATTAGATTGATTAACGAGACGCGAGTTGGGATGAGCGCGTCATTGGAGGTTTGGCGAAAGACCCTGGAGTCTAAAAGTTTCAAGTTGAGCAGGAGCAAGACTGAATACTTGGAGTGCAAGTTCAGTGATGTGACTCATGAAGCGCATGTAGACATAAGGCTTGATACACAAATCATCCCCAAGAGAGGAAGTTTCAACTTTCAAGTACCTTTGGGTCAGTAATCCAAGATAACAGAGAGATTGACAAGGATGTTACTCATCGTATTGGAGCGGGGTGGATGAAGTAGAGGCTCGCATTAGGCATTTTGTGCGATAAGAATGTGTCACAAAAACTTAAAAGTAAGTTTTACAAAGCAGTGGTTAGATTGACTATGTTTTATGAGGCTGAGTGTTGGCCACCAGTCAAGAACTCTTTATGTCCAAAGATGAAGGTAGCAGAAACGAGGATGCTGAGATGGATATGTGGACATACTAGGATAGATAAGATTAGGATTGAAGTTATCCGGTACAAGGTGGGCGTGGACCCTGTGGAGGACAAGATGCAGGAAGCGAGGAGAGGCATTGATTTCCCAGTGAGAAGGTGTGAGAGGTTTAGCTTGGTGCGTTTGAGGAGAGGTAGAGGTAGGCCAAAGAAGCATTGGGGAGAGGTGATTAGACAGGATATGACGTTGCTTCAGCTGATTGGGGACATGACCCTCGATAGGAAGGTGTGGAGGTCGAGAATAAGAGTAAAAGGTTAGTAGGTAATCGTGTGTTTTCCTTGTCCATACCAGTAGTATTAGTGTTATTCTTGTACTTTTATTTTTCGAGATTTTCTACTACTATATGTTTCTTTCGCTTCGATTTTCTTGTAATCTTGTTGATGTTACTGTCTGTTGCTACTTATTCTTTTTTCATCTTTCCTTGAGCCGAGGGCCTATCGGAAACAAACTCTCTACCTTCTCAAGGTAGGGGTAAGGTCTGCGTACACTCTACCCTCCCCAAACCCTACTCATGGGATTATACTGTGTTTGTTGTTGTTGTTGTATTCTATTTTATGCCAAAGAAAATACAGCAAAAAGGTAAATAAATTAAGAAACTTGTAAGTGAGATGAGGTCGCAACCACAAACCTGTGCATTTACACGCTTCTTCCTCACCACAGCCAGACCTGATTGACTCATATGTTGTGAATTCAATTCACTGATAGAAGTATCTTTTCTATGTGGTCCAGAAGAGCTTGTTTGAGCTTTGCCTTCCACCTTTTTGTATGTCAAGTTTCCAGTAGGTAATCCTCCAGGTGCATTCCGTGAAGTGGAGAAAAGACCACCAAAGTTCCTCTCAGTGGATGAAGACCAAGATTTTTTCCCAATTGGATCATCTGCTAGCATTCGAAGCTTCATTGAGTACCGGTCCCTAGCCCGGTATAGGTCTATTCTATGTTTCTCCACTGCATTTATGTCCTCTTTGATGTATTGCAGATCATTTTGCACCTAATGAAATGCACAAATCAGCAAATTGGCTATTAGTATGTTATTTGGAGAAAGTGAACTGCAGCTATCCAAGACTTTAAAAGGACAACTTAGACACAATGACCCAAGTGAAGAACCACTTGTGTATAAAATATCTCAAATTGATTTAGGGAGAAGAAGCACTGTTAATATGGATAACCAAATAGAATAGGGAAAGTCAGCAAAAGGGACTCAAGTCTCAACTAACATAAGAATGCAAAGCCAAAATCTACCATACTGCCATACCCTACTCTACCATGATATGTTTTTTTCTTCTCAACTTCAAATCTCTGCTCTTTCCTTCTTGACTTTTTTCTCTAGGTGGTATAAAAACAATCACAAACCTCATTGAGTTCATCAACTTTTTGCTTCCTTAACATTTGTAAGAAGTCTAGCAGAATTTGCATATTTCGCTCTGCTTCTTCCTGCTCCAATTTCCTCTTTCTCTCTGACAACATCGACAATAGAGCATCCAGCTCCTTAATTGATACATCACGGCCCTGTCTAAGCATAACAAGTGTCACATCTCAAGATTCGTACAAAACTGATACTGAAAGTTAAAAATTTATGGGTGCATGACACTGACCAATAAAAAGAACAGGGAAAATAGCAAATATAAAAATGTTATGTTTGATTCCAACAGTGACATCAATGCAGAGCTCCAAAATAAGTGATCTTCCAAGAAGTTGCATCAATCAATTTCATAGTTAAATTAAGGCAAAAATATAAAAAAGAGAAAAGGGACACTTGGTTAATTGGTTAGGAAGTAAAACTGGAGGGGTAAGGAATGCCTCCATATTGGGTTTTTAACTCCTCCAGAATTGAATAGGAAGCATCCCTCAAACAGCCCACCTTTGACCCATGGAGAAGAATCAGAACCACAAATGTACCTATAACACAAGCAACTATTTTATATGTCTAAATTACCATATGAAATTTTAATTCACAATTTCAAGACCATAATAAACAATAATTCAACAAACATATAAATCAAATCACCCAAATTTTGATCAATAGTTAAAGAGCAAACTTGAAAAAGAGGTCCTTCATAGAAAAACATATTAAATTTAGTAGTGTCGAGAAGCAAACTTCAGCAAATAACTCCATAGTGACTTCACCTGGAGATTGAGAAAACAGACTCACCTGTTCCAATGAATGACGAAATTGTTCAACAGGAGATGCAGTTTTTGAAATCTGACGAGCAGATGTCTTCTTCAGTAGCTACAAATGTGGTACAGAGAAACCTTTAACAATAAGCTGCATGGTGAAGTAAATCATTTCAAGATGTAACCATCTCATAGTTATGCTAAATTAATATCACACAGAAACAGTTTATTAGATTGTAAAGAGACACGATAGTTGGGAGTAAATAACACTTAAACCTTACCTGTCAATATGTTAAAAAAGCTCGAATAAAAAAAGAGAGTGCATCATAAGAATATCAGATAGATTTAGATGCAGAAAAAATCAACAAAGAAGGAACAACATAATTTGGATTCTAATATGAGTTCAACATCCTGATGGAAGCATATCGTCCTAATCTTTATCTTTAAGATTTGTGCAAACCATCTCTGAAGGCCGAGTTTTGTTGAGTCAGTTCCAAGGGAGCTAACAACACATTTACAATTTAACTGCTTACTTGCTTACCATGTTTTCTCCTTTCTTTTTTTCTTTCTTGAAAGTAACAATTCTTTCTTCCTACACAAAGAAAATGTCTCTTTACTAAATTAAGGAGACAACAGAAAACCGGAAGACGTCCTTGCTAAATTTCTGATGTTAAGTTAATTTACTAGATATAATGGCAAGGACTACCCTAGACGTAAGCTTGCGAGATGGGTGAAACCTCGTTCGCATAAGTTCAAACTAAAAATTAATTAGTACTTCAAAAGAGGTCCTAGACACTCAAAACCATTTCTAAAAGAATTGAGTGAATGAAAAACATAAAGAAATTGGAATGGCTAATTGATGATCATACAATTCAAACAATTTTTAAATTTACCTCAAATGTAGAACAAATAAACCCTTAAGTTGAAATAAATTCTGAATCGTCGACCTCGCACTGAAAAAAAGAGATTTATCCTCTCCTATAAAGAAATCAAAAGATTTTTCGGTAAAATCTCGTCTAGCTATTAGGGAAAACGTGTTGTATGATGAGAAGGCAAGATCATTCATATGTAACATAAAACAAGAGCTACTAGAATGGTGTCTCTGCTAGAAACCCGTCTAATCCTTTTTTATAAGGTAAATAATATTATTGATAGTGGAGAATTTCCTGTAAACAAGTAGTGTACCAAAAAGTAAAGAATCTACACCATAATATGATTCCCTATAAACGACACACAATCTTGTATATATAGTGGAATTTCATGGATGCACCAACATGAAACTAGGAATGAGAGGATATTCTTCAAATGTCGTCCTCCCTCTCTTCGAAAGCTCTTCTATTTCTCCTACTTGGTACCTAGATGAGTGCTAATGGTGCAAACCCACACTCTTCGTCTTCTCTTCCTTCTTCTAAATGTCAGATGTCTGCTTCATTGTGCCCAATAACGTCATTTGTAGCCCGAACAATCTCAAAATCTCACACCATAAGCAAGTTGCCACCTGACAATGCAGCAGGAGGTGGTCCACATCTTCACTCGAACATTTGCACATAAAGCACCAGCTGACA
Source organism: Nicotiana undulata (assembly GCA_005239495.1). Classification (NCBI taxonomy): domain Eukaryota; kingdom Viridiplantae; phylum Streptophyta; class Magnoliopsida; order Solanales; family Solanaceae; genus Nicotiana; species Nicotiana undulata. The sequence continues at coordinate 24,138 of ML290137.1, read as the reverse complement.
TAGGTAATCCTTCTTTCTCTCAAATTCTTAACTGTTAGGATTGTTCCTCTTCCTGCAGCGGGCAGCCCAGTTAAAAAGCATACCTTTCTTGGAGCCTATTCCTCCTTGAGAATGATCTATCACTTCCCACCTATTATTTCCACGGGTCCTAACTAGTGTTTGATGTACTTTGCTCGTAAAGCAATTCAATCAAGCTTGGAATTCAGCTACTTCCTAATCCTGAAGGTTCCTTTATGATGTTATGTCCCAACGAACTCCCATCTCTTGTAGCCTTCGGATCTGTTGTACTATCATCTCCATCTGGATCAAGATATTGTAAATGTTCGGGGATGTGAATCTCAATGTCTCTTTCCCGCAGTGAATGTGACTCCAAAAGCTGATTCTGCACCATCCCCTACCCTGAAAGTTATTTATGATGCTGATAAAGTCTTCCCATTCTTTAAGAAAGTTCCTCCAAAGTGTGTACTTAAATGAACATGAGATATTTCTAGTCCTCCATCCACCTTCTACAATTCCATATATTTTTGCTATCACCTCCCTCTATAGTGCGTGCTTCTCAATTCCGAATCTCCATAACTGTTTCCCTAATAATATCTTGTTGAAAACTCGGAGACTTTCACCCCGAGACCCCCTCATTTATTTGGAGACGTAACATTCTCCCAGCTAACTAAGTAGAACTTACTATCACGCCCATTTTTGGACATCTCCCGAATACGTGATCAGATCTATTTCAGTATGCCGATTTAATTATCACTTTTTTATTTGATTCATACCTGCAGTTCACCCCTTGTCACTTAAAGGGTGAAGTCGCCAGAGCAAGTCTAATATAGACTTACTAACTAGTTTTTAGTTCTCAGTTATTAATTTTATACCTAATCACAAATATTTTCATCCATAACATTTCCTTACCAATTAATGTATATCTTTAAAACTACATTTATTTTTTAATGTCACCCTCTTCAAGTTAACAACCATGGGCACTGAGAAGCACGTCATAACACCTCTTACTTGTACTAAGTGTTGTCTAAGAAAGCAGAGCATCAACCTAGGCCATACCTAGTTTCAGCTTATAGCCAATAACTACAGTTGCCAGAGACTGAGTTCTCTTTTTACTTTCTTTTATGCTAAGATAATTACCTTTGTACTTGATTATGTTAACAAAATATCAGTGCACGCCCAGATTCTTAAGGCAGAAGACATCAGTGGGTTTTGCATTCTAGAGCACAGTGAATGCATTTACTCTTCTTTTTTTCTGTTATTACTCCCTTTTAAAGATCTTGAACTGTGTAAATTGAAGCTTAAATAGTCAAATAGTCAATTTTCATGGTAGAATTCAGTATTCAACACTACATAACACTGCAGCACAAATATCGAACAACTAGAAACGAAAATTATTTGTATTTCTGTCACATAAAAAGCTGTAATTTATCTTTTCTTTAAACAACTGGGGCAATCCCTCAACTTTCATGGGCATCTACTTTATCATTTCTTTGTATTTCTTTCACATAACAACACGGTTAAGATAATTATAACAAAAAACCAGCATGCCGAAGCTGTTTATATCCGTACTGGTCTAACTTCACCATGCACTTCAACACTAAATACTTCATCAGCTCAGCTATTCAGATTCCAGTTTCCAATAATCAATACCAACACTATACTAAACAACAACTACTACTTCTACTACTACGTTGGCTAAATGATAACCCTTTGTCCCAATTTATGTGATATTTTTTTCCTTTTCAATATGTTCCAAGAAGAATGATACATTTCTATATTTCAACACAATTTAACTTTAAACTTCCAATTTCACCCTTAATCAAATAATTTATAGCCATAAAAATGTCTAACGCTTGTTTTAGAATACAAGTTTCAAAGTCAATTTTTCTTTCCTAAACTTCACAATCAATCAAACAACGGCACATAAAACGGGGCGGAGGGAGTTATTAATATCCATTCCACTTTACTAGGCACAATTTCAACCAACAAATATATAATTCCTCCAAAACAAAATCTCAATAAATATAATTGGTAGCAAAAAAATTGACATTGACATTAAATTAAAACAAACCTTGTCTAGAAGGAAATTAGGGTAGAGTTGGCTAGTGGTAAGATAATGAGAACAACAGGGACAATCACTCTTATTGTGAAGGTGAGTGATTATACACATATAGCAAAAACTATGGCCACAGGAAGTTAGAAATGCGTCCTTTATAATCTGCATACAAATTGGACACAACAATTCCCTATCCAATTCCCATTCTGTTTCATCTTCATCCCTCACACTACCACCCCCCTCCTCTTTACCCCCCACCCTCACTGACCCCTTCATTGCTGGCACCACTCCCCCAATCGAACTTTCCACCATAGTTAATTGGATATTCTAAAATCAATTAACTACCCCTCGATCTCAAACAAATTCGAATTTTTCAAGTAGAATTTGTATTTTTTGGGGAGGATTTTGTGGTGGGAGGGGGGAGCAGGCCCACATAGAAAAGTATTTTGGGTGAGTCTGTGGAACGAAAGCTGCCAACGTTTTGTCCTATCTTCTTCTTTTTCTCTTTGGGTTTTGATGAGTGAACGTTTATTCATTGTATTTGCAAAATAAACAAAAATATTAAAAAACAGTCTACCCATTCCGTTTAACTTTTTATGGCCGTGTTCGATGCAGACGAATCTTGAAATGAGTTTAATTTTAAGTGACATGATCATGAATTCATTGTAGTTATTTTGGATTGATAAGGTCATGTTATTGTTGTAGTTTGATTGCACATAAAATTTTAAAAAGAAAAAAAAAATTCTTAAAAATTTGGATATCATGGTTATAAAGTATGAAAATAGTCTCTCTATCCTCGTAAGATAGGGGCGGAGCCAGAATTTGGAGTCAAAATATAGAGAAACAAACTTATCAAGAAATCAATGGATATCATTATAAAGTATATATACATACTATTTTAAAAAATATTATCGAGCTACACAGTATAATTTTCGGACGAAGGGGTATCGGTTACACTATTTTAGTGCATATGGCTCCGCCACATATTAAAGTGAGCATATACACTACCCTCCACATATTCCACTTGTAGGCATATAATGATATTTTTTTATTGTTGTTGTTAGTTATAAAAGTATCTCATTCAAAATAAAATAAGATGTTTAAAGTTTAAAAAAAATCTGAAATGAAAAGTATCGTTTCTCTAACAGGCTAATAGAATGTTGTGATATAAAAAGAAACATTAGGAGTACTATATTACACATACCAGTTTTAACAATATAGAAGTAATTTATAGTAAAAATAGTACAGGTTAGCTAGTTTTCAGAGTGATCATTCAAAAATAGCCAGCGTTTGCAAAGTCATTGAGAAAAAGCTATTATTTTGCTGTAACACGGAAAGTTCCAACATAGTATACTGAAGATCGGTGCACCTGTGTATGAACTTCCAGCATATTATGCTGGAACTCAAACACGCGGAAAGTTCCAGTATAATATACTGGAGATTGAACACATGTGTATGAACTTCCAGCATATTATGTTGGTCTGGTTATTATACTGGAACTTCAATATATTATACTGAAACTCCAGTATATTATGCTGGAAGTCCAGTATACTTATGCCGGAACTCCAATACATTATACTGGAGTAGCAGTATATTATGCTGGAGTATTTTCTAGATTTTGAACAATGTTTTCGTGCAGATTCATCTTTACATGAAAAGCGGCTAAATTTCAATTACTTTTGAAACTTTGACTATTTTTAAATGACACTTATAAATCTGACTATTTTTGAATTTTTCCCTAATTTAGATGACTTGTGTTGGTGCGACCTCATTAACGATTCTTGCCCAAGGTGTTGACCAAAAACAAAAGATTCTTGCCCAAGGTGGATCGGACATTATATATATTCATATAATCAATCCTAAATTTGCTTGGACTTGTGACATGTAGTAGTTATTATTTCTGTAATAAGAAGTGAAAGCAAAATCCCAATAATATTGCCCTTAACGCAAGCTTTATCTTTTTATAACACAATAATTTAGATTGAGGCATAATAGTTAAGATGCATTTCTATACATGGACTAACAACTTTATAGAAACAATAAGCTGCCGAGAATTGTTACTTTTAAGTAGGATAACAGTTCAAAATGTATTGAACTAAAGAAAATGTCATCTTCATTATTTTGAGCGTCTCTCGCCTCTTCTACTATGGAAAAAATTTTGGTAGGAAGCGCTTCCTCCCGAATGAAGCTTTATACGGCACAAATTTGGATATAGTCGGGCTCAAATGCACCGGGTGGAAAATCAAAAGAAAAATGAAGCAATAACCGTCATTACAAGCGAGCTGCGATATAGTGACAGATCCAACTACAGATTTCTGGGTTCAGTAGTAACAGAAAAATTGGCTCACAGCTACACCCGATAATGTATATGCACAATAACAAATATAGATTGAATCAGATATACTTGGAACCCACAACTAAGGGTGGCTAACGGGGCGGGCCCGGGCCAAGTGGGGCGGGGTAAACGGGCCCGGGCCAAACGGGTTATATGAGTGGAACCGGCCCCCTACGGAGCCTAAGCCCACATGGGGCCCGGGCTAAGCGGGTCGGGCCAAACGGGTCTGGGCTATTTTTTAAATTTTTTTTTTTTTATGTAAGGCAATTTCTTGTAAATCTTTGTGATATAAATATTGTAATTCATATTTAAACACAAAAAATAGTAAGTTTCTTCAAATTAATAATAATAGTACTTCAAACTTGCACTAATATTGCATAATAAATTAATAGTACTTCAAATTAAATTAAGAAACTATAAAATTACGAATGTTTTGAGAACGCCTAAGACAACTCTTTATTATATGCCTCCTTAAAGAGCCCGTGCCGGTCAACTTTGGACGCCAAGTGTAGACACGACCACAGTGCTTGCACTTTACTATGTAAAATTCTTCATTTTCTTCTACCACATTATAGTGTTCCTGAATAAATGGGTTATTTCTAGAACCACCGGGCATGATTTAACTTGAATAGAGAATTTGAGTAGAGAGAGATTGATGATTTTGTGAGTAATAATGAAAGAATGATGGGGTATTTATAGTTGAGAAAAGGGGAAAAGTGTAATTATAAAAAGTTTGGGGTTAAAACAAAGTTTGGGGGCCATTTGACTATTTTTTAAACTTTCCAAACGGCTAGTTTTTGAAATTATAGTCGTTGGCTATTTTTATGTATTTATATTATATTATCTAAGGCTATTTATTATAAATTATATTATATAATTATGAGTTATGTCTTGTAATTCAAGTTTAAACACAAAAAAATAAAATAAAGAGATATTCAAACTTGCACTTATTATAAATTATCTTATATAAGCGTGATTCTAGAGTTACAAAATTTTTGTTATGTAATTATATTATATTATATAAGACAATTTATTGTAAATTATATTATATAATTATGACTTATGTATTGTAATTCAAGTTTAAACACAAATATTCAACATGACTGCAATACCATAAAGAGGGGGATAGGGAAAAAAAATTTAAACTTAATTTTCTTATCACTAATAGCATTTTGGTAAACTACCCCACCCTCTGAAAATTGAGTAAATAATTTTGCAAGTGCTGAAATATAAACTAAACAGTTAGAAATAGTAGCATAATATTGCCCAGATAATTCATTTGTAGCAACATGAAAATATTCTAAAAAATCTAGAAGAATTTTAACATTAGCCCAATCCTGATTTGTAAGGTGATCATCATCATCATCATTATCACCACCAACACGAGCATTATATGTTGCGCTTATTGGGTTTCTATATTCATATACAACAACTAAACTTTCATACAAGTAATTCCATCTAGTCGGACAAGGTTTAGGAACCTTTCTTTCTCTAAGGCCAAATTCATCACATTTTTTATAATATTCTCTAACTCTACTTCTACGGTTTGCATAAAAAAGCCAATGAAGAGCGAATTTAACCTTTGCAATTTCAGCATTTAAAGTTTTCAAACCATCACCGACGATTAAATGGTAAATATGACAAATACATCTAACATAGAAAATATTACTAAATGCAGGACTTAGTGTAGTTGTAAGATAGCTTATAACATTAGTGTTACTAGAAGCATTATCCATTGAAACTGCAATTATTTTATCTGTAATGCAAAAATATCTACAAATATCATGAACTGTCTTAGCAATAAATTTACCTGTGTGACTAGAAGTAATTATTCTATAAGCAATAATGTACTTTTGCATTATCCATTCCTCATCAACCCAATGAGTGATAACAGTTAAATAATCACAGTCATTACCACTCTTACCAATATCAATAGTAATAGAAATGCGATTACTAATATGAGTAAATAAATAGCGCAAATATTGTTCATATTCATGTTTATATTTATAAATATCAGAATTTACGGTTGTGCGAGGACATCCTTTATAAGTATGATTAAAAATTCTTCTAATATAATGGACAAAGTGAGGGTTAGAGGGAAAACTATATGGTAAGCACATAACAGTAACCATTTTTGCCAATTCTTCACGATCTTTATTTGGATCGTAATATAAAATGCCACCGGTAATAGTGTTAATTCCCGGTTGAACTAGATTTGACCTGGTACTAGGGTTAACCTGAGTACCTACACTTGTCCTCTCTTGCTGAGCTTTCATTTGTTGAAATTTAATTTTAGCATCAGGTGTTTCAGTATGTGCCTACTCAAACTACTCATACCCCCACGGTGGTCATTAAATTTATGAGACATCAAGAGGCCACAAGTTTTACACTTAACCTTATTTTGATCTTTTAGTTGAGTAAAAAAATGCTAAACAAGAGATGTTTCGGCCCGTTTACCACGTTGTCTATTAAAAGTAGGGGTTACTACAAGAGGATCATCCGGGTCATCATTTGGATTATTATCAGTTTGGTTAATAACAGGACTAGTAGGTGTATCATCTAAATCGGGTTGAGTTTCATCTAAATCATCATTTTCCTAGATATGTGGATTACCATAAAGAGAATTCATATGTTCATCATTTAATTGTGAACCTGGTGTAAGATCATGTATAAACTGACTATCGGTAAATTGAAAACAAGGGTTATCACTATCAAGAATAATAGGTGGGGGAGGACGGGTAACATGTCTACGTCGGGGAGCCGGGGGAGTAGTAGTAGCTTGCCTACTAGATTCACCAATTTTAGATTTACCCTTACCACCAAACATTTTTTTCAAAGAAAAGTCCATATTAATTATAAGGAAAACAAATTAAACAAACAAAACTTAAGAGTTGGAACGAGTTTACCGAATTGACGAACAACTTCTTGAAAATTGTATAATGTTGAAAACTTGAATACTTCAATTCACCAACTTCACAATTTGCAATAATAAAGTAAGCAATAATAGAAGAAAATTAGAGAAAGATTGATGATTTTGTGAGTAAAAATGAAAGAATGATGGGGTATTTATAGTTGAGAAAAGGGAAAAAGTATAATTATAAAAAGTTTAGGGGCCATTTGGCTATTTTTTAAACTTTCCAAACGGCTCTTTTGAGGCTCAAACGGCTAGATTTTAAAAATCTAGCCGTTGGCCATTTTTTTTTTAAAAAAAAAAATTTACCGTTGGGCCCGGCCTAGGTCCGCCTGTCGGGCTCATGGGTCCAAATTGAAGACCCGGCCCCCACAGGCCTAAAGCCCCCCAAGCCGGGACCCCCACGGGCCGACCCGTTTAGCCCCCTAGCCCGTTTGGCCCGGGGGCCCAGGTCGGGCCCGACCCACCTGCCAGCCTTACCCACAACATCCAAACTATGGGGTTGTTTGATCCACGGAGAAAGATAATAATCCTGGAATAAAATTTGAGATTACACTTAACCCATGTTTGGTTGCAGATATAATACTGGAACAAATTTTATACCAAAATGGTGAGATTAGCAATCCCATATAAAGATATGATAATTAATCCGCTGGGATATCCCGCCTCATGGGATATCCTTGTTTATTCCACCAATGTATCAAACAACCCCATAATCCACTAATGCATAGGGCCTAGAAATGAACACGTAAAGATGTGTAGAATTACACATCTGCTTGCAACTAAATGAACACATGATGATGTGTAGAATAAAAGGACAGCCGGTGCACAAGGCATCCCGCGTTCACACATGATGTTCTCAGATCAGACATGGCATTGGTTAGACGATCACAAAGCACAACCCCATCTGCTTGAGAGAGAGCCGGCCTAGAAAAATGGATCATATCTGAACATATCCCAACATGAAGCTAACTATCTATGTTGAATGGGAATTGCAGGTTTTTCAACAGTGGAACAAGGCTTCATCAGGCACGATTTCACTTTCATCTTTGGAAAAAGTCATAGTCGAATAGCACACAGTTCCTGGAGTACCAGAAAAGGATTTAATTAGTAATAGAGTTGAAAAAACAGTTCGAGATACAGGGAATAGAAAGCGATCTGATGGCAGTACAATACAAGAGAATAAGTCGGGAGTGTCTAAAGCTAACATGATAAAGAACATGCCTGAAAAATAAGCTCATCTTTCAGAATCAACAATTTACCTTTTGACCCTCTTCCATACTCTTTCTGAATTTCAAAATGGAGCATCCTATGGTAGTTTCTTATTATCCTGATCTTAGTTTACTAGACTGTGACAAGAGACATGAACTTGCTTTTCTGGACAAATACATTCAGCAAACAACAAAGGGCTACACAATTGCTCTGAGAAATTTTCTACTAATTTGTTGAGGTTAAAATTGAACACAGTAAAGTATGTATTTCTATGCAAAGGAAACGAGCAACAGTGCAGTCAGGCAAAAAAGCCAATCGGTCAAGATCATTAAGAGAGCAATCAGAAATTTTAAGCTTACTAAAAAGCTTATTGCAACTTTTCAGAAAAATTACAGACATAAAGAGCCAAGAGAGGAAGAGCGAAGGCCAAAGAAAATTAGCAATATCTCAAGAGCTCTAATTTTTTGTAAACATTTTAAATCCTAACCCGCACAATTTTTTTTCCGACCCGCACCGCGCCTGCATGTGTCTAAACCCTCACCGCCCTGGCTCCCCGCATGTGTCTAAATCCGCACCACCCCATTGCCATCCCTCCTATCTTGCAAATGCTGGGGTTGGGTTTTACCACATACCACTATTACAAACCGAGAATCAGTCAGGAGCCATCCAGTACTTTCAATCAGCTGGAGCCGAGTCATTCTGTCGCAAGACAACAGTTTGCGATTTTTCATCCACCGATGAATAAAATGCACCGCAAACCACATTATACTAAGTCTTAAACAGCAAAATCATAGAGCTAGAACAATTATCTTTCCCCTAGACTTCTTTATGTTTCTTTTTGTTTTTTCAGTTTAACCACCCGGTATCTGAAACCAACTTATTCGACTAATCCAGATTTGCGCTGCATATGGCCCACTAAAGGTGGAAGCGCTCTCCATGCCAGGAGTTTCTCTATTCCCGGCTCAAATCCGAGGCCATACATCCCATCACACTCCTTGGTGATGATTTTTTTATGTTTCCATCACTATTTTGGTTCTTCACCTTGAGAAAAAGTTCAATTCACAATAATTCGTTTCTTGGCAACAATATTTGTTGCCTCTCTAGATTCCATGTTTTGATGGGAAGGTGATCACTCTATTTACTAAATTATAAGTATAAAGGACCAGTCTGTCTACTCATAATAGTAAAATGCAGAAAACAAGTTCAAAATGTCCAATGCTGCTACTCACTTGGCTGCTAAATCTTTGAGATACCTCCACTCCTTCTATCTTCTTTCTCGGCAGCATATATCCTCCTCATTTATCACTATTGCTGCCAACTCGTGCTCATCGGATTATCCTGCACGAAGTCATAATACTACAACAATATTTCTCAAAAAAGAGAAGCAATCAATCAGTCAACTACACCTCCATCCAAGCTAGTTACAAAGGAGATACATTAGTTACATTTATATATGAAAAATCGAGATCTGGTGATATAACACAAGGACGCCTAGCTCACCCGGTTCAACAATAGAAATCCCTGCATACCCATCAGGCCCATTTTGTCAGGAAAAACGCACAGAGGAAAAAAAAAAATCAGTATCACAAGGAAGAACTTCCATTTACCAATTCATTTTTCCATTATACCAACAAAAAAAAAAGGTAAATCACATAAATTAAGAAAAGAATAACTCAACATCAGATTCAACGTTCTATAGCAAAGATACATTCTTTTCTGATTTAGATAACATCATGAATCGGTAAACTAATCTATGCATAATTTAAAAAGCCCATTTGGTTATTAATTTCTCAACATCCACCAAATGGATACATTTTTCCCAAGTAACATAGAAAAAAAGAGTTATTTTTCTTTTCATCATAATCAAATTAATTAACATAACTAAAAATACAAGGGGTAACGTGAACATCATCCAAGTCATCAGACGGAGGGAGCAAGTTCAAATCAAACGGCAGAGGCTGTTTACAAAACGACGACGAATCGCCGTCCATATTATCATCCACCACAGTCGATGACGAATCGCAACCACTGTAACACTCCACCACCGGCGGAGTAATCCGGCGAGTAATTTCAACCCGCGAGTGCAAATCACGCGCCCCGCTGGAGGACTCCACCGTACTGCTCAGGCTACTGGAAGCCGGCCGGTTAAAATTTTCAAATTGATTCTGCCCATACGGAGGCAAAAATGAAAAATTGGTTTTCGCTTTGGGTCCATGGAAGGCGCGTGCGGAATCGTCGTAAGCACGTGCAGCATCCTCCGCCGTGTCAAAGGTGCCAAGCCAGACCCGAGCTTTTTTAATTGGGTCTCTTATCTCGGCTGCGAACCGGCCCCACGGCCGTTTACGGACGCCCCGATAACGATTCGGGTCGGTTTTAGGGTGTCGAAAAGCTGCGGATGTCGATCTATTTGCCTCAGGATTTTTCCGACGGGGCATGGTAGGGTGGGCGGGGGAGAAGAAGTTGAGAAGCGAAAATGCGCATTGTGAGTTGTGACTTCTTTTTGGTTTTTATTTTATTTTTCTGAAAATGCTTTATTTGGTGGATACAGAATTATGAAGGACGATGCCAATAGTTTTTTAGGTTTCTTGTCTGTTTGTTATCAATAATCTGAGGGCTGAAATGTTTCCTATCAAAGCCAAGATTCTTATGTGTTCGTTAATTTACAGGATCGATTAATATGGATTTATTACAAAATTCAATTTAGGGCTAAAATGCTTTCTATCAAAGCCAAGACTCTATTTTTATTTTCAATTCTAGAGTTCGAAATATGATTAAAAATAAAAGAATACTCGATCTCATGATGTAATTAGTATTTACCAATCAATCAACTATTCTCCATCACCAACTATTTGGGTTCAATTTATAGTTCTAATACTTCGGCATCATTTGTTTTTAAATGTTTGAATTTGAATATATATTTGAATATAAATATATGTATAAAAATTAAAATATATCAGTCTGAATATTAAAATATTGAGTTTGTGAATTAGAAGAATAATTCTTGAAGAAAATAGAGTCACGAAAATGATGGGTATTTGGGGTGGGGAGGAGGGGAGAGCATGGGCGAAGCTACGCTATGGTAAGGGTGGTCAATTGATCACCCTTCGTAAAAAATTACACTACGTATATATGTAAAATATTAGGTTTTAGAGGTATATAACATATACTGAACATCCTTTGTCAAAGATTTTTTTTACTTTTTTCAAGTTTGAACACCCTAATAATCTGAGGGCTGAAATGTTTCCTATCGGGGGGGGGGGGGGGGGGGGGGGGGGGGGGGGCTTTTAACAATTTTCTTTTTTCTTTTCAAAAGTTTTTTTTAAAATTTTATTTAAGTAAAATCCACATGTCTGCATCTTATTTGTCACTTTGGTACGTGAAATACACGCATCTCTTGTGGTTAGCTGCCTATCAAATTTGTGTCTAAATGACACATTCGAGGTGTGGTTGGAGTGTTCAAATGGAACAGACTTAAGATGGAGTGTCAAAGTGAAAAGTGAGGACAACTTCAAGGGGCTGCCGATGTATTTGGCCAATTAAAATTTCAAAATGACAAATGCATGAGTTCAAGTTTTCTAAGAATGAAGAAGACATACTCTTAAACTAAAAATTCGTTTTGTAACAATGTACTTTGAATACTTTCAAATACTGAATTTCTATATTTGTAAATATTTGTGGTGATTTGTAAATATTGAAGTGCAGTATTTAAATATCAAGCTAAATATTAAAATAATAATAATAATATAAAGGTATATTATATTGATTTCTACGTACTCACAAATCTTTAAATTTATTCACTTTTTTTCTAAATAAAATTAATGCTCAAACACAATTCAAACTCCCTCAAACTTTTCTTCAATTTTAATTTCTACTATACCAAACGCTTACAAAGTGTACAAAAAATTTCCACAGTACTTCCTTCATAGAATAATATCTGAAGTAATTCCAAATCATGAAATGAAACCTCTTTCTTGAAGTTATTAGCATTTTTAGGTAAAATACATAGTTTACCATCAACCTTGCACAAAATCCACGTTATTCATCTCTTTTTCACGGAAAGCCTTTTACACCTTCAACCTTTTAAAAGTGTATCTAAGACACACTTAGGGATGGCAATTTGAGTTCAACCCCATTCAACCCGCACAACCAGTCAGAGATTAATGGGTTGAGCTACAAACATTTTAGCTCATGGGTTTATTTGGGATGAGCCCAAGTTAACCCATTATTTTTTTGGAAAATTTTCGTTCCTATACCATATAGGAAACTATATTACCAAAAATATTCATAGTTTGAATATTACCCGCCATGCTAATAGTATTTCTACAAAATATAGACAATTCATTAAAAACATAATCATTCTAGTTGTAGGCTTCCTTATTTGGGCGCACGAATATTGGAGTATTAAAGATTCTTCCAGATTATTTCAAATGCAAATCACGCTGTATTAATTTTTGGCTTTTTTTATTCAAATTTTACGACTTTGTTTTTGCGATACACTCTGTTTCGCAATTTTTTCTGATTTCACAAATCAAAAGCGACTAAATTTGCTACAATTCTTCTGCAACAAACGCAATTATGTCGAAAATCTCAATTATGCTACAACTGAATGGGAATTGGGATAGCTATGGGAGATATCGAGAATTTCAGGTCGATGGAATTGTAGTTGGTGAGGATGCGAGTTGTAGTCTATTGATTTCTACAATAGCAAAGCATCTAATGATCGATACATCCGAAAAAAATAATAGAAATCAAATACATTATCAACGAGAATTATCCTCCAATGCAAATTAGGAACGATATGGGTATTCGTGTATACATGGAGACGAAAAAGGAAAACAAAAACTTAGGATCATATCTGCTATGTATAATAGTTCGCAATATCAATATGGAATGGAGTATCACCAATGCGAACACTGTTGCAGGTTTGTGTTGTTACATTTACTATCAAATTCTGGTTATATATTACTGTCTTACAATTTATCTACAAATTAACTACATGTCAGAGTCTATATATATCAGTATTGATTTTCACAATCTATACAAAATTTCTACAGTTATTCTACGAAGAAACTACATATCATTTAATTCTCATTGTGAAAATACAGAATTTCAATATTCCTACAAATTAACTACAAAATATCTACAAAACTGTTCATAACAGTATTTATCTTTATTTTCTTACAGGTTCATCTGGAACACTAAAGTTAATGGATATGCCAACATCTCCCGTGATAGAGGAATATGAAAGTATAATAATAACAGAAAGTACACCAAGTGTTATTGAAGTAGGACAAGTATACCAAGACAAGCAAACAATTGCAACTGTAATGAAGCACTATTCTGTCATGCACAAGTTTCAATTCAGGGTGAAAAGATCTAGTGCTAGAAGGTATGAACATATGAAGGGTCAAAGATCAATTTTTTTTTTGTAGTTTATTTGTTAATTTTTATGTCTACAGCTTTTTATTGTGATAATGTTTACCAATATTGTAGGTAGTTTGTAGTTATTTTATATATATATATATATATTGTTTATTATAACATTTTCTGCTGTAACCGTTTTTTTTAATCTACATTTTTTAACCCAGTGTTTAAATTGTATTTATTTTATAACTATTGGCTGATATGTGTTGGTGAAAATTGTATGTGGCACTTCAAGGCAACTAGCATAAATGATTCTGCAATTTTCAAGGTCAGAAAATTCAACAGTCAGCACACATGCTCTTTGATGGACAATACATTCATACAACGCAAATCTACTGTCATGGTAGTTGGTAGCATGATTATTCTATAATATTCTGATCCTAAGACAATTTACACACCAAAAGACATACAAACTAACATGTTGTCTGAACACGGCGTGAACTTAACCTAGATGCAAGCTTGGAGAGCAAAGGAAAAGACTTTGGAGTTTTTGAGAGGTCATCCTGCTGACTCCTACAACAAATTGTCAAGTTATTTTTATATTCTGGAGAAGACTTATCCGTGGTCTGTAGTTAAATTGAAGAAGACCGCAGATGACTGCTTCTTATTTGTATTTGTTGCGATTTGTACGTCAATCAATGATTGGAAATATTTTAGGCCAGTTGTAGTAGTTGATGGGACCTTCTTAAAGTCAGCATACAGAGGAATAATGCTAACAGCTAGTACAATAGATGCAGCGGATAAAAATATAGATATTTTGTAGATATATTGTAACTTGTATGTTTTGTGTAGATAATTTATCGATATTTTATAGATATATTGTTGTTTGTATGTATATGTCTCTTTCTGCATTTTACAAGTTGCCAATTAATTATTTTTTGACACATAATGTAGGTACCATATTACCATTGGCATATGCTGTTGTTGATTCAGAAAATGACGCATCATGGAAGTGATTTTTTGAGCAATTCAAACATGCATATGGGGAAAAACCAAATATGTGTGATGTTTCATATCGGAATGAGAGTATCTTGAAGGCAACGTCTATTGTTTATCCCGGCGTACCACATTATTCTTGCATGTGGCATATTTGGACAAATATAAGGGCAAAGTTCAAGAAGGGTCATCTAAAGTTAAGTGAATTGTACTTTGACACATCACGATCATACACTCTTGATGAATTTAATGAAAGGATGGAAAATGTTGAAGAGATAGACCCGCATGTTAAATCATACTTATATGATATTAGCTATCATAGATGGTCACGAGTACATGCTACGGTGAACAGAACTTGGACTATGACATCAAACATTGCAGAGTCGTTGAAAGTGATAACAAAAGTTGCAAGAGAGCTGCCAATAGTAGAACTATTAGAGTATATGATGACCCTTCTTGAACGGTGGACTAATGAAAAGTTATTGAAAGCAAAGGGTACCTTCACATACCTTAGGAAAAAATTCAACAAAGAACTGGAGGACAACACAACATTGTCGCATAAGCTTAGAGTATGATCTGTTTATTTATTGCATGAAAATAAAATATTAAAATTCACTGTAGATAAATTGTAGATATATTGTTGATATTTTGCATTCTGACTGTAGATGCTTTATTTTCTGTTTGTAATGTAATTGTAGATGAGGGCTTCAACAGATCATATCCATACCGTGATAGATGATGTGAAGCGTTACATTGTTTGTCTTGAAAACAAGAGATGTAGCTGTGGACAATTCCAGCTTGATGAACTTCCTTGTGCGCATGCTTTGGCTGCTTTAAGGCACCGGAATGAGTCTTATGAAAACTATTGTTCGTCGTATTACACAAGGGAGAGCATATTGCGTACTTATGAAATACCAGTAAATCCTCTGCCTGATGAAAGCAAATGGAATGTGCCACAAGATATAACTGAACAAGTTGTAAACCCACCTTCAAGTGAGAAAAGATAGTCGGGAAGACCTCAAAAACAAAGACACAAAACATATGATGAAGTACATTCAAAGAAGTACAAGATTTCATGTGGCAATTGCAGAGTAGAAGGGCATAACAAAAGATCTTGCAAGAATGCTCCTAAAAAGAAATAAAATTTCATGTAGTAAACATAATTTTTCATAAAAATTGTTGATGATTTCAGGAGAATAGACTTTTGATGTGTAATTGTTGATGTGTTTTCAACTCTTAATGTAATTAGTTTGGAATGTTTTTGTTCAATCATTTTTATGTATTGAGTTAATACTTTCATAGCTTGATTGGTTTATAAATGATTTCTATATATATATATATATATATATATATATATATATATATATATATATATATATATATATAATCTACAACTTTTTTACTATCTCTAGCATTCTTTACATAGTTATTAATGGTTTTTGGTAAAAAACCTATAAAAAATTACAATATCTGGAGTTGACAGAATAACTAGATTATAAATCAGTTGGGAAGGAGTTATATACAAAAATAATATAGATCAAGTATTGTTTACATTCAACAAATGAATATAAAATCAACAAAATGTATTGTTAATGATCTTTTACAATTTATCTACAAAATAACTACAAAAAACTAAAATTGCTGGAGCTGACATAATAACTAAATTATAATTCAGTTGGAAAGGAGTTATATGCTAAATAATGTAGATCAAGTACTGTTTACATTCAAAAAGTGAATATAAAATCAACACTTTATCTACAAAAACACTTTATCTACAGAAAAACTACAAAGTAACTACATATTTTTGAGTTGACAGAATAATTAGATAATAATTCAGTTGGAAATGATTTATATGCTAAAATAATGGAGATCAAGTATTGTTTACATTCGACAAGTGAATATAAAATCAAGATAATGTTTTCATTTGAACTACTATACTGGATAAGAAAAAAAAAAGGCTAAAATAATTGTAGCGCAAGTCTGCTACAATTAAAACACAACAATATTGTTCATAAACTTGTCTACAATCTTTCGTCTAAACTAGCATCAACTAAACAATTATACTACATGTTTCATACAAAATATTGCAACTACTTCTTCTTCCTATGGACTCGTGTTTTCTCATCCAAAGTCGGTGCACATTTTCTCCTTGCCAATCTGGCTGTCACCTCACTTTCACTAATTACACCATACTCCTGCTTCTTTCTAGCATAGTCCCGCAGTAGCGCTCCATAGCGTCTACGATGTTGGTAAATATCATAAAGGTCTTCTGCTGGAACTGATAAGTCTCCAAGACTAGCATACTCTGCAAATGCAACAACAAATACACCACAGTTGCTGCAAAAAATGAAAAAATGTCAATATTTACCAAACAATTAACAAAAAAAAATATGTTAAATGGATAGAAAGAAAGAAGATTTTTGTTACAATGATCCTTCTTTTTGTTGTGGTATCTCTCCGACGATCCACGGAATGTCAAGAGGGTCGGTAATAACTTTCTCAATGTATACCTTTGTATTCTTGAAGTTGGTGTCTTTACAATCTGTTTTAGGTATGTCTTCTCCACTTTTACCTTGTTTGAAAAGTAACTCCTCATTGTCTTACTGTTATAGTTCGTAGTGTAACCAAAGTCTGTCACCTCGGTATAACATCTAAGACCAGTTATTAACGCAAACTCTCTCAATCCAAGATTTAACCTTTGACCCTTTAACTTAGTTGTAAAATGGGAAGCATCGGATGAATTCAATTCATACATCATAAGAAGATGAATAGCTTGATTTTGCATACATAAATTGGGAAATGATAGTAAATAATCAAAGCATGTCTTCTTGAATAATTCTAAAGCATTTGGAGACAATAACTCTTTAATTTGGCTAGGAACACTAGGGTCACATAATGTCTGAAACCTAAGGACCCCATAATCAACATTATGAGGTGCAAAAAAATATCCATTCTGCACAAAATATAAATAATCTCTCATTAGTACAACGCTTAAATCTAAAAATAGCATATCTACAAATATATAATAAATTTAAGATTAAAACACAATTTAGCTACAATTTGTTATAATATATCTACAATTTTAAACAGATCTATAAAACTACAACTAATCTTTAAAATGAAGACAAATAATTTACAAAGCAGAAAAACCACATATTATGGAGATTTTTAAGAATTAAAACAAACGAAATAACTAGTGTAGAAATTACTGAATTCTTACTTTCACCAATGACTATTTTTTTTAACATTTTTAGGAGATTTAACAGCATGGGCTTTTCTTGAAGTTTTCTTCTTTTTGGAGTTTTAGCGGAGGGAGACACTTTAGCTTTCTTTGCAGGTTTAATGATAGGTAAATCTTCTACAAAATCATCATCAGAAACTATTTCTTTTCCTTTCCTTTTCGCTGGTTTGAATTGCCTCAAAGATTCTCCGGCATCAAAATCATATTTTTGTTTAGTTCTAGCTTCTACCCTAACTTGTCGAGGGGAAAGACTATGCTTCTTATTTTCACTTGCATGAGCAGATTTTGACTGCTTTTTCGGTGAATGTGGTGATAATACACTCAAATCGAAAGAAGGAATATATGATTCTTTAGCTTTTTAGGGCTCTTCTTTGAAGGTTTGTTCTTCTTCATTGAGAATATTTGAAGCTAAAGGTAAATGAGTGTATGAACTTTGATGAATAGGCTTCAATTTTGACTGGTTGTAGAAGACAAAGCTTGATATTGGGCGTTAATGGTGGTGGTTACAAATATTTCTCTGGTTTTAGCAGAGGAAATAATGGGAGTTTGAAGAGGAAATCGTGGGTGTGGGGTGATACGTGGGTGAGGTACAGGATTTGGAGAGAGAAACGTGGAGGAGTGGGAATATACAGTAGCATTAAATTAGGAGTGTAATTAATACCATTAAAATCCCTAAAATGTATATAATTGGTAATTAGGTATATTAAAGGTAATTAAATCAAACCTTAAGCATAGAGGGTAATATAGTTTACTATATGGCATATGAATATAAAAATTCCTATCTTTTATAACACATTCTGACCCATTAAGCAGCCCAAATATAACCCATGAAACTCACTCAAAACAAAGGGATCCCAACCCAACTTATCTAGAAATTTACTTAGTTGCCTAAATTTTACTTTTTTTTTTTGTATTTTTAATTTTATGCATCACCCACCCACACCTACTCCCTACCACCACCACCCCCGCGCGCAAACTCCCTTAATTTTTTTTTTACTTTTTTTCTTTCTATTTTCTGTTTATTTGTTTTTCTGCACCACTCACCTACCCTATCCTTACCCCCCACCCCGCGTGCAAATCCCCTAAAAAAATTACTTTTTTTTTGTATTTTCAATTTTCAGTTTTTTGTTTTTTCGTTTTTCTGCACCACCCCAACTAGGGGTGTCAATGGATATTCGAAATCGACTAAACCGGCTGAACCGTACCGCACCGAACCGATTTTTAGGTTTCTTTTAAAAAAAATGTAGGTTTTTATATAAATCTATAACCGCACCGATAATTAGGGTACCGAAAAAATACCGAACCGTACCGAATAAATCTTACATGTGAAAAATATATTTATATAGTTAGTTTAAAAATAATAATGCATAAATTTTTCTTTGGACCTTGGAATTATGAATTACAAGCCAACAAGTAATTAAACTCAGAATACTAATTCCTAAAACATGTTATGCTACTTATACTTAAACCAAGTTATTTCAAGTATCTACATTAGCAAGACACAAAGTATTCTAGCAATTATGAGTAGCAAACTACAAATAATTTAGATTATTCTTTTTGAATATTTAATCTTCTATAGACTTTATTCTTGAGTCCCAACTTGGTTAATATCTTTTCATTCGTGTGATTTTTTTTTTAATTATTTATTTGCTTGGTTTCTTTTACGTTGTTGTAGAATAGTTGATGGATCTATACTCTAGCCATCTTTTATTTTTTTAATTCATCACTTTAAACAATAAAAATGTCTAGAGAGTTTTGCCAAGTCCTATAAAAGAACATATGTTTATTGCATTCTACTTCTACTGGTGAATTTTACATGATATTTAAAAAAAATACTGAAAATTAACCGAACTGTACCGATACCGAAGAGAAACCGACATGATTGAGACGGTTTCAAAAAGCCTAATTTTGGTTATACATAATAGGATAACCGAAAAATTGCTATGGTACAAATTTTATAAAATAACCGGCCGAACCGAACCAATTGACACCCCTAACCCCAAAACCCCCCTCCCCCGAAAAATATTTTTCACCTTACACATTTTAAGTTAAAAGGATTTTTTTGCAAGATGAGCATGGATCTAAAACATGTGTCAAGTTGGGCGGGTTGGGTTATGACCCATTGCTTAGCCCATTTTGACCCAGCGCATCTTAGCCCAAGTACACTTTGGGCTGGGTTGGGCAATGACCCATTTATTGACCTAACCCATCTTGGCCCGCCTATATTCAGCCCAACCCGCCCATTTGCCACCCCTAGATACACCACTTTTGTGCTTGACCAATTTTCCAGATAACGTGAAAGTCACGCCATAATAGGGTCGTAACACGTGTCATTGACTTTAAAAAGAAACAAAAATATTATTTATAAATTAAAATTAAAATCCATCTTCTTCATATTTCTATTTCTATCCTAAACATCATTGTTGCTACCACATGGTTGTTTGTGAGAAAGTTTCCAACAACACTAAATTGAACCACACTATCTGAACAACAAGCTTAAAATCATCGAGCAACAAATTGAGTTCAATAATCTAATAATCAACAAGACCCAATTAATTTTTCTAGTTTTTTTTGATACCCCAACAATAGTAGGTTCTAAATTTTTTCACCAAACCTTCAACACTACTGTTAAAGCTTTTAAATCTATCACAAATAAATAATTTTCACAATATTTGGACAATAAACCAACAAAATTCGCTCAATTTTAGATCTAAAATTGATATGTTCTTTCAAAAATTCTGTTTAGGGAAGAAAATGAGGGGGAGGGTGGTGAGGAAGAAGACCAGGGGGAGGGGTAGGGGTTCATGTGGGGAGAGGAGACAAAACGTGGTATTTTTTATGGGCTTCACACACTTTTTTTGTGTGACACACGCAAGTGTTATCTGGTCAAAAGTAATGTGTCTTAGACACACTTTTGGAAGATTGAGTGTGTAAAAGGTTTCCCGTAAAAAAGAGATGTGTAACAGAGATTTCGCTGCAAGTTTGATGGGTAAACTATGTATTTTGCCCATTTTTTATGATGTAATTTGCCTAGACATAATGTTTTTGACATAATTTTTTTGTTCCAAAAGTTTCTTAATATTATTATGTGATAATTTTTATAAATATAAGTTAATTTTTAATTTTTAAATGTAAAAAAAAAAAAGAGAGAGAGAGAAAAGAGAAGCAACACATGTTGTGGTGTTCAATGCAAATTTATGTTTTAAAACCAAGCTATATCCCATGTTTATAGATTTCTACTCAATTCTTGGCTTTAACATCTATATGTTGTGTCTTAATAGCTACCCCTTCCGTTTCAATTTATGTGAACCCATTTGACTGGGCATAAGTTTAAAAAAAAAAGAAGACTTTTGAACTTGTGGTATAAAATGAGGCAGATATATTTTGTGTGGTTATAAATCATTGTATAAAGGTAAATTGTTTCCAAATAGGAAAAATGGTCACTCTTTTTGACAGAACTAAAAAAGAAATAGGTTCACATAAATTGAAACAGAGGAGTATATCCTTCCGTTGCTTATTTCAGGAATTCAAGGAACGGATGATAAGGTAAAAGATGCTACATTTGGGATGTATATGAGGGTGAACTACTAACTTTTCCTTATCAAAATTAAAAGATAGCTGCAACATTCTCTCTATTCCTGAGGTTTGACTGCAATTCAAGAAATGCAAAAAGGATGAGTTCGAGTCACCCCAAGAGCAAGGTGGGGAGTTCTTGAAGGGAAGGATGCCGAGGGTTTATTGGAAACAGCCTCTCTACCCTAAGGTAGGGGTAAGGTTTGCGTACACACTACCCTTCCTAGACCCCACTTGTGGGATTTTACTGGGTGGTTGTTGTTGTTGTATCCTTCAAGCAGCTTCGGTTTGCCCAGCTTATGACTTTAGGCTTGTTTTAAGCACTTTCTGAAATTGCCAAATGCTAAAAAAAGCTAAAAAGAGCTTAAAAGCCAATCCAAACACGCTCTTAGCCACAACAGAACTTCTTCATCTAATAGGCGTTACAATGAAACTTCTAATACATTTCTGGTAACTTAAGAGGACACAAAATATAAACAATCTGCAAAGACTAGATTTCAGGAATGGTACTACTCCGACTTCTACACTCTGAACCGTCTACTTTTTACAAGACACCTTGGTTTATTGATTCTGCCTTCGGGTAAGAGAAACAATGACAATAATAAGCTACCAAGCGAGCATCCAGATATGAAGCCAAACAAGAAAATAAGTTATTATTGGTGTTAACAAATGAAAATAGCTAGTAGTAGGAATTACTAGTTTTGTTACTTCGAACGTTCAAGAATCAAAACTTGTGTAGTAAATTCATTTCTCTACTTTCCTGGTGGACCCGGAAACAGCCTCTCTACCCTTTCGGGGTAGGGATAAGGTCTACGTACACTCTACTCTCTCCAGACCCCACTAGTGAGATTTTATTGGGTATGTTGTTGTTGTTGTACTTGCCTGGTGGACTAAGGAGTTGCGACATCAACTATTCTCCCGAAATTTCTCTCTATTCGCACTTCTAGAGCATCATAACCACAACTCTGCTGCTCCTCTTGAATCTCTTTAGCTGAAAGCACAGCGGATTGGCTTGAATTTTCCAACTCAATTATCTGTAATGTTGGAATAAAACCCAAATCGTGAGGGATGCTGTCCAAATGAAGGCAACCCTTTAGAACTAGATGTTCCATGCATGGAAAATGATCATTTGAGGCGCTCCATTGCTCTAAGTCAGACATCTCGATTAGCAACAGTTTTAAAGAACAGAACCCCTCTTCAACTTGTTCCCACTTTGGTCCTGTAAAGCCATAATTTTTTAGTTTGAGTACCTCAAGATTTGGCAATCTACAAAGAGACTTCATACTCTCCCACGGCAAGTAGGTGAAGCTCAAAGTCAATTTCTTAAGATTCTTCGGAAGTGCATCAAGATGACGAGCTAATTTTGGTTCTTGTACAGGCGGTTTCAACCCAAAAATCTTTAATGCCTCAAGTTGAGGCAGGAGAGCAAGATTTCTAATGCAATCTGACCACAAGTCTGAATTTGTATCGCTAGAATAAGGCCACAGTTTTTCTGATGTGTAAAGAAAATCACTCCAGGGAATTTGGACTGGGTAAGTATACTCGATCGATTCACATATCCCCAATTTCTTCAACTTACGAGTGCTTGAGAAGACATCTTGATAGCTTGTAGGGGTCCACCAAATAGTAGAGGTACCAGGTCCTCTACCAGTTTCCACAGAGTTATGAGCTAGACGAAGTGCACAAGGAGACAGCGGATTTTTACGTGGAAAAATCCCACTCAAGGTGACAAAAACCACGACCTACACTTGTAGGATTTCAACTTCACTAACTTTTAATCTATACTATTACAAGCCACTTTGAAAGGCAACCTTACAAAGACTTTGACACACTAACTTGTAACCACTATTACAAGCCACTTTAAAACTCTCTAGTTACAAAGACTTTGACTCATGACTACCTTTAGTCACAGTGATATCAAGAGAATAAAGAGTGAAAAAGATTCCTACTTAGTTGCTTATACAAAAGCTAGTAGGATACAATGAAAAACAAAATACAAGATTACAACTCAACTAAGGACATTATCAATACTTGATGAGCACATTTGTAGACCTTAGTGGAGTTGTCTTCTTGCTCTTGAAGCTCTTGAGTCTTTAATGCTTGAGAGCACTTAATGCTTGAGTATTTCTTTTTGTCAAAAGCTTAAGTAAAAATGTTGTTGTTCATCCTTTTGATATTATCAAGCCTTGCATATCCCAAGAAGGATGTCCAATATCCTTGAGGTAAAGAGCCTCAACCATCAGAAAATGACTGTTGTACTGTTGCTACACTGTAGCGTGAACAGTGCAGCAGTTACCTAAGTTGTCACATCTTCCATCGTTGTCCCATCTCTCGATCCTGCTGCTGAGGTGTGCAAAGGGATCAGGTCCCTCAGCTGGTTTTTCTTCATCACATCTTTGCATGAGCCGACGTTCACATGAGCTGAAGTTTCTAGACGCATGGATGACTTT
>ML290136.1:27597-55300 GCA_005239495.1 Nicotiana undulata | reverse complement strand
AGCCGACCTAAGACACATATATATCTATTTTGGAAAAAGTGAAAGAGGTGCTAGCTTGGCACCTTAAGATTGGTCCATCTTCCGACGCTTATATCTGTTTATCCCGATGTCGTATGAATGAACGATTAACAGAGTTGGACACTAAATTCCAAGACCTTCAATTTGGTATATAATATGTCCCAATAGGACCTCATATAACACAAAATCTATTACTCAAAAAGCTCGAGTGATCCACCTACTTGTCACTTATGATGTTTGCGCAGTCTCGCGAAATTGCAAATATCTCTCTACTCCTATGTTGTATCGATGAACGGTTTAATGCGTTGGAAAATAGACTCGTAGATCTTCTGTTTGGTAGGTAGATCATCCCCTAATTCAAAGTATATCAGGAGAAAATCGCAGTTACATTTAACCTAATGTTAAGCACATTATGAGTGTAACTTATGAAAACCTTGCCAACTTTTGTTCCACTACTCGCTTGACTTCAAAACGTAGAACACAACTATCATACGATAAAAATTAACTCATAGATTTAGCTCCTTATCATGTAATGAACCATAGTCTCACCCTAAAGTACATGTTATAACATTTCAAACTCGTCGACTTTCGACGAAACTTATTTTCTTCAATTGGTTTAGCTTCTAAGCTTTCCAATCCTCTTGGTACTCGTTATTCATGATCTTAAATATTTGTAACCTCCAACGTAACATGATTAACTTACTTGATATTACATCAAATAGAATCTTATTTCTGAGCTTACATCAATTGACTTACGATGTACTCTCATGTACGAAAACATGGGGTGTAACACTATATATACAGTATTACAGTATTTTCACTACCATCGAGCTATAATTGATGGGCAGGCCCTTATTGGACAACCTCTAATTAGATGCTAAGTTATATACCGAGCCTACTATGGCCGAGCGCCTATGAGCGAGCCCAAATGACCGAAACGCAGAGCCTTGTATGGACGAGCACCTATGAGCGAGCCCAAATGGCCGAAACATAGAGCCTTGTATGGCCGAGCGCCTATGAGTGAGCCTACTATAGCAGAGCAATTATATATATACCGAGACTTATAAGGCCTAACAACTATTTTACTTACTATATTGAGAGAGTTGAGTCAGTATCAACAGGTAAGCATATCTTCAGATTATCTTTCACTCCCAGTTACTTTCAGTTATTATATTATCAGTTCAGTTTCAGCTTTCAGTTATTCTGTTGCGTTACACACTCGGTACATTATTTCGTACTAACGTCCCTTTTTCTGGGGATGCTTCATTTCATGCGTGCAGGTTCAGACAGATAGATGGGTAGACCTCCTCAGTAGGTGTTGCCTGAGTTCAGCTTGGTCGGTAAGCTCCATATCCTTTGGAGTTGCCAGGTCTAGAGTTTTATGTACATCTTGTGTACATATGTATGTATGTATGTATATATATATATATATATATATATATATATATATATATATATATATATATATATATATATAGGTATGGGCCCTGTTTCGATCACAATACATCCATCTGTAGAGGCTTGTAGACATATTCTATTATTTAGTGCAGTATGTTGGGCTTGCAAGCCTTGTATGTACATTTTGTTTGTTTGCTAGCTGTAGTAGTTATGACGGCCTTGTCGGCCCAACTTGATATTGATGTTTAGTTAGCGTTGGAAAATTATCTTGCAATGTGGCCCATGGCCAAAGTATGACATTATATGTTCAGAGTCCCTTAGTCACAAGTTAGTACGCATGGATAAGTGAGGCACCGGGTGCCGGTCTCGCCCCCAGGTTCGGGGCGTGACAAAGGAATCGCAATCAATTGTGTTTAAAATAAAGTCTGATGCTAATTCAAGAATCAAATTTTAATTTTTTCGTAGCTTACGTAAATTTTTACTTGATCGCAGGTGACAATGTCTAATTTTCTTGTGTATGACCTGATCCTTCTCTAAGGAACTGATTTTATATGATCCATATCTAGAAATATTCCTACGACATATAAGAAAAGATAAATACTTGTTGGGAATATCTCAAGGAAATCCTCAAATCAAGGTGAGATGGAACAATAAGCAGCTGCGAGAGAAGAAACTACGAGAGAAGTAACCGCAAGATAGGCTGCTGCAAGAGAAGCAACCTTTAGAGGTGACAAAATTTTAGACGAGTATAGAAAATAGAGGATCAACTTAAAATGCCTTGGGGTGGAACATCAGTTTGAGAATGTTAGAGCAAGTCCTGGGCGATTATTGGGAGACTATATCAGACTAGTCTACAATGTGAGACAATCAAGAGTGAGGCCTGTAACGACCCGACCAGTCAAGGATTTGCGTCCTGTTTGGTCGCTTAAAGTCTCGAGAAACTTCACATTGTGTATTATGACTTGCGTGTGTGGCCGAGTTTGGTTTTCAGATGATTCGTGATTGATTTGGAAAGATGATTCATGTTTTAGAAATTTAAGCGGTAAGAGTTGACCAGAGTTTGACTTTTGTGTAGACGACTCCAGATTGGTGTTTTGATGATTTTGATTGCTTCATATAGTGATTTTTGACTTAGGCGCGTGTCCAAATTTGGATTTGGAGGTCCGTAGGTTAATTTGATACATTTTGGCAAAAGTTGGAAACTTAAAGGTTTGGAAGGTTGAGAGGTTGGACTGGGAGTTGACTTTGTTGATATCGGGTTCAGATTGCGATTTTGGGAGTTGGAATAGCTCCATTTTTTTATTTGGGACTTGCATGCAAAATTTTACGTCATTCCGGGTTGATTTGATATGATTCGGCGCGAGTTGTAGAAGTCAAAAATTCATAGTTCATTAAGCTTGAATTGAGGTGCGATTCGTGATTTTGATGTTACGTTTCCGGATTTGAGGTCTCGAGTAGGTTCTTCTTATGTTTTGGGACTTGTTGGTATGATTTGATGGGGTCCCGAGGGGCTTAAGTGTATTTTGGATCATTGGTTGAGAGAATAGTTAAGTTAAGAAATTTGGAGTTTTACCATAGTCACTATGGAGTGAAGACAACCTCTTTTCAGTGTTTTGAGTGCGCGAGCAGGTCCGTGGCATGGTTTATGATTTAAATTCATATATGATTTATGTCCGACAAGTTTCGGATGAGCTTCAGGGTGGTTTCAGATCATTTCAGTGAAGTTTGGGATTGCTGGTGCTGGTACTTCACAATTGCAAACTTTTTGTTGCAATTGCGATGGCTGCAATTAGGAACTTTTGGTCGCAATTGTGAAGTCTATAATTGCGAACTTTTGGTCGCAAATGCAAACATCCGCAATTGCGAGCTTTTGGTCAAAGATAGTAATGGTGCTTTCTTTGGTGATAGAAGATCTAAATGTAGAAAGAATCAAAACTGATGTTGAGGATAACTCTTTTTTGACCTATATTCCTGATTATGATTCAAGAAGCCTTTATCTACAAGAGTGAGTTCTTCCTTCATGAAATTAGGAAAATAAAACTAATTTCTTCTTCTTGTCTTAGGTATATAATTTGAATATCAAATATAGATAATAGAGTTTTGTATCTTTCTCTATCTCCCAAAAAACTATTTTCGCTATAATTCATGTTGGGCCGGATTCGAACGAATCTTTCGATATCTGTACAAATGCGACATTTGCAACTGGATTAAGAGTTAGAATTTTGTGATTTTAGCTCATTCTTTCATATTTTGAACCCTAGACTTGGTAGAGGGGGATTTTCATCTACAATCATTGGGTAAGTGATTTTGATCAATTTTCCAACTATTTTACATGATTATAAATGAGATTTAACATAAAATTGGTGAGAATCAAAGGGGAATTTTGAGAAACTTTGTGTATGTTTTGAAAAAAAGAAATTTGGGATTTGATAGTTTAATTGGACTCGGAAACAAAAAATACATATATAGACTCGTAGGGTTAGTGTTCCTCAAATTCAGAGTTACTGTGGTGGTCATTTGGGTCATCAGGGACAACTTCAGATTCATCAGCCATGCTAGCCCAAGAGTGCGAAGATGCATGTTATATCAGGAAGTTTTTCCCTAGATTGCAAAGCAGTATGCCACAATAGGGTACTCGTGCCATAATTTTGGAACCGATTGCTATACAACCCGCTCAGCCAGCTAGAGGTAGGGGTTAGCCAGATGGGTTGGAGGCCAGTTAGTGACAGGTCATCCTAGAGGTGGAGGATTACATGGTGGGGCTCAGCCCCATTATTATACATTTTCTGGTAGACTATGATATGACTATTTTGTATCATCCGATAAAGGCAAATATGGTAGTTGATGCCTTGAGTAGAAATGTGGAGAGCATGGGTAGTTTGACTTTTGTGCCAACAGTGGAGAGGTCATTTTCTATGGATGTTTAAGCCTTGGATAATATATTTGTGAGATTGGATATCTCGGAGCCTAGTAGAATTCTTTCTTGTGTTGTGGCGCATTCACCTTTGTTGGAGCAAATCAAGGCTCCCTAGTTTGATGATCCTCATTTGTTGGTGTTAAAGGGAACATGGAATTGTATGTTCCCACCTTCTTGTCATTAGCTTCAATCTTATTCTCACCTGACTCCACCCGTTTCGTCAATTCTTCAAGCATTTTCATTACCTCAGTATTTTTTCCAGTGTTTGTTCGTCTCTTTTGGTGCTTTCCCAGGATTGTTCGGGATCGACCATGTTGGGGGCTTGGCTCTTATTCTGCAAGTGTGTTATTGCCGCCTGTTGAGACTACAATATTTCAAAAATTAGTCGTAGGATTACCTCATCACCTTCGCCTTCGGGCACTTCTCGAGCTGTTGGTCGAGGTCCCCCGCTAACAATGCTTTTGGGATCGGTTGGCAGATTGAAGTTGGTGGCCACCTTCGAGTTAGCATCAACTAGGTTGGCAGCTGAGACATTGTTGGGATGGGGAAGAGGCACCACGTTATTGGGCACCAAATTATTATTTTGGCCGTGGTGTCCAGACTGAGCATCAACGTTCAAGTGAGTAGACTGAGAGTTTGACATTTTTTAGTCGACTTGAAATTAAGACTTCGAAGAACAAGCGTAAAATAGGGTGTGTTATGGAGATTCGTATCAAATCACCACTATTATCATTAGCGCCATGGTGGGTGCCAAACTATTGTTCCCAAGATTGGGTATCTATTAAATTCGTATGTGGATTTAAGGATATGTGGTTTAATCCAACACAGACAATTAAGAATGTCAAAAAAACAAGTTAGAAACAAAATAAACGTTCAAACAACTTGCAATATTATGACCAAGACAGAATTTAGACTATACTAATAACCTCATCCCTGGTTGGACCCTCCATTGAAGCCCAGTCGTGAATGAACAATAGTACTAATGAGAAAAACTTTAATAGTAATTTAAAAGGCAGAATATAAACTTGTATTGCTTTGGTTTGCGTGTTATAATGTGTCTTATAAAATAAAAACTTCCTATTTATATAGTAGAAGAGTTTCATTCCCAACATAAGTCTAAAAAGGTAAAAATCTTCCTTTGCCGGTAATTATTGATCCATAATCGACATGGAGCAAGATCTGTGACGTGATCCGGTTGAGCACGAATATCACGGTCCTCTACCCGTCATGTATGACCGTTTACCGTGTCTCCTGAGGTCTTAGAACTCATTCTTGTTTTGGGTCTCGTCACTTTGCCATTCCCGATGACGAGCACATCGTTCACTCTTCCTGGATCTCAATTTGAGGGGTCTCTAACCTTGATTACAATCTCGTGCATCCGTGCCCTTCCTCCGTATTCTCATCGGAAAATTGTGGTAGACCCCTCGATTTAACCCGTACACATGTAGTGAGGTTAGCAAAGCGAAGAATGATATAATTACCAAGCTTTCTCCTCCTACAACCGTGAAGGGAGTCCGGAGTTTCTTGGGACATGCCAGGTTCTATAAAAGATTCATCAAGGATTTTCTAAAGATTTCAAGCGCAATATTCAAATTTCTTGAAAAAGATAAATTTTTTTGTTTAATTATGCATGCCTCAAAGTATTTGAATTAATTGAAAGAAAAACTTGTGTCTACTCCTATTATTGTGATGTCGGATTGGTCACTCCCACTTGAACTCATGTGGGATACAAGTGGTGGCTCCATTATTAGAGCGGTTCTAGGGAAAATGCATAATAATATTATTTATCTAATCTATTATGAAAGAAAGTATCTTAATGGTGCTAAAATGAATTATACATTTACCAAACAAGAGTTGCTTGCCATTGTCTACGACTTTGAAAATTTCTTAGCATATTTATGGGGATCCAAGGTGATTGTGTTTACCGACCATGGCGTTCTATACCGCATGACTATGAATGATGCAAAGTAAAGGTTGATAAGATGGGTACTCCTCCTTCAAGAGATTGAATTTAAAATGAAGGATATGAAAGGTGTGAAAACCAAGTTCTCGATCATCTATCAAGGCATGAGGAAGCTGGAAGGCCCAGAAATAAGTTAGAAATTGATTATGCTTTTCCAGAGGAGTAAGTGTTTGCGTCCTACCAAGATGAAATTCCATGGTACACTATATTGGAAAACTATTTGGTCAGCGGATACATAGCCGAAAACTTTGAACCACTTCAAAAGAAGAATCTCTTAAAAAATGATCGACAACACTATTAGGATGAGTCCTATCTTTATTGAATATGTGGCGAACATGATTAGAAGTTTCATTCCCAAAGTTGAAATGGTTGCGATTATGGAAGCTTGTCATGCATCTCCGATTGGAGGTCACCATCGTAGTGCTCAAATGGCCTCCAAAATACTTCAAAGTGAGTTCTATTTTCCAATCATCTATCAAGACTTACATGACTTTCTAAAGAGGTGTGACCAATGCCAAAGGCAAGGAAATACTTCAAGAAGGCATGAGCTGCCAATGACAACCATCTTTGAGGTTGAATTTTTTGGTTTATGTCGAATCAAATTCATGGGTCCCTTTGTAAGGTTTTATGGAAATAAGTACATCCTTGTGGCAGTTGACTATGTATATAAATGGATGGAGGCAATTGTTCTTCCAAACAACAATGTGAAGAGCATCACCGTATTCTTGAAAAAGAACATGTTCACAAGATTTAGAATTCCAACGGTGATGAGTTTCTCATTTGTAACCAGTTGTTTGGTACTCTTCTTCAGAAATATGGGTCAAGCATAAGGTAGGTACACCTTACCATCATAAGAAAAGCGGCCAAGTGAAAGTGTTAAAATCAAAAGTTGTGAATGCAAATAGTACCAATTGGTTGAGAAAGTTAGATGATGTTTTATGGGCATAAATGATAGTTTACAAAACGACAATTGGCATGTGTCCTTACCCGTTTGTGTTTTTTAAGGCTTGTCACCTTCTGATGGTGTTGGAGCATAATTCCATGTGTCCTTGAACAAACTCAATCTTGAGTTCAATGATATCTCAAACTTGATAGTTTAGCAATTGAATGAATTGGAAGAGTTTCGACTTCCAGCATATGAAAGTTCATGATTCTATAAGATGCGGATGAAGCATGTCCATAAAACATGATTTTAAAGAGAAAGTTTAGCCCTAGGGACTTGGTCTTTTGTACAATTCAAGACTCAACCAGCAAATTAAAAATCCGAACAGGCAGGCCTTTTCAAAGTTTTCAATATATTCCCATATGGAGAAATTTAACTTGTAGGCCAAGATGAAAACATTCAAAGTTAATGGACGAAGGGTGAAGCATTACTTGGACATCACCAATGAAGAAAGATTGATTCTTGAGCTCTTCTTTCTAGAATCATGTTAGAGGATGTAAATCTTTGTGGCGCGATGTTAAATCAAGAGCTTAGGAGGCAAACCAAGTTTTTATTTTGTTGTTGTGTGTTTTTTATTTGTTAGATATTTTAATGTGTGTTTTAGTGTGTAAAATGTAACAAAAACACATGGAATTTGGTGCAAAAATTAGATGGATAAAAACTTTTATGGGGGAAAACTTTGTGATTGGCAAACCAGTTTTACTGGCTGCAAATTGGTAGCAGAACGTGATAGAACTATCCTCAGCCATGCACCTAGCAGTGCAACCACTATGTGGACCGAAAATGACACATGCATATTATTCTGCAGTCCGCGAAATATTCCAAAAAAATAACATGAAATTGAAGTCAAATTTGCCACAGACAATCCATTTTTGCAGGCTGCAGTTTGGTTTTGCAACCATTTTTGCGGATTGCATTCTGGGACTCACATCAACCACTCAAAAATCAGGTAAAGTAATCGCATTCTTGATCTACGAACTATACACGATCCAAATTATGACCGCAAAATAGAACCACAAAGTAGGTCAACATAAATAGTCTTTCACCCAAAACTCACCGTATAATTTTCAAAATTCTCACACCCAGACATTAAGCTTCACGACACAAGCAAGAACTTGAAAGTGCCGATGTTCAATGGTGAGTCTAAATGTACAAAATTGTTTCTTGCTTGCTATGTGAGGTTGGTTGAGTGATTTAAGTGTGGTAGGGTATGTAATTGGGGAAGTCTTTATGTACCTAGTTGAACCAACATGCTAAAATTCCATGATGTATGTCACATGATTAATTGCCCAGTAGAGTAAAATCAACTCAATAGGTGAAGCCTGAGTAGTCGCACAAGATTAGAAATGAGTGGGAAAGAGTTTAGAGTAGTCTATATTATGACCCATGCTTTTAAATTTGCAATCGTCTCCTAGAATTGCTAAGTCAAGGAAGAAAGTATTTTTGAGGCACATTGTAGTTCGCAAACTCGTTTTGTAGCTCACACAATTTTCCAAACTCTAACACATAATGCAGTAGAACATATTATAATAATCTACAATGACATATTGCAGCTCGCCTTCCTTCTTTGCGAACCGCATAATGTTCCAGAGTGAACCTTAGCCTCGGGGTTAGTATGCATGATCAGGTTCTGCGGATCACAGAATGATTTTGTGACTTGAAAAACCTATTATGGCTCGTACAACCTCTTTGCAACCGCACACTTTCCACTTTTTTCCACCTTTGTTATGTTTCCTTTAAGATTTACTTTTGTTTACTCTTGTTATTTTCCTTGTTTTACAATATGAAAAACATAAACACAATTGTACAATCTTTCATTACTCTTCCCGTGTTTCTAACAAAGGGTTATATTGCAAATATGCTCCCTAAAAAGATTTAACAAGCCACAACGGCAAAGCCACCTATCAAAGGGAAGTGCAAAGGAGGGCTATCAGCTCTACCTTAAATCCGTGCGATCAACAAGCTAACTCTGTCTGAGTATGATATCTCTAATACCTGGCTCTGCACAAAAATGTGCAGAACTGTAGTATGAGTACACCATGGTTGGTACCCAGTAAGTATCAAGACTAACCTCGGCGGAGTAGGGACGAGGTATAAGTTAAGACACTCACTAGACAAATAACTTATGCAGTATAAAAGTATAAAACTAATAATGGAAAGCAGGAATCAATAAATGGCAACAAGAATCAACATGTGATATAAACAGTAAGACATTAGGAACACCATAAAAACACCGTTTGAAACCAAATAAGGAACACAATGTCAACGAAAATATCAAGTCATTTTAACATAGGGTTCACAACGAAATCACTCCGTAATACTTCATCTCTTAGTCACAAGTAATGGGTCTCAACTCACCA
Source organism: Nicotiana undulata (assembly GCA_005239495.1). Lineage (NCBI taxonomy): Eukaryota > Viridiplantae > Streptophyta > Magnoliopsida > Solanales > Solanaceae > Nicotiana > Nicotiana undulata. The sequence goes on along the minus strand of ML290136.1, from coordinate 45,701 downwards.
TCATATACTCACAGTACCTCGTGCCCACATCTCAAATCACAATCGCATGGGCAACTCACACGCTAATACCTCAATCCGCCCAACATGATCACATGCTCACATTTACACTCCGCCCGATGTGGTCACAGGGTCACAATCACAATCCTTCCTGCATGATCACAATCTCACAATCACACTCCGCCTGACAAAGTCACTTGCTCACAATCACAATCCTCTCGATATGGTCACATGCTCATAATCACAATCCGCCCGGCATGGTCACTGGCTCAATGGAAACATGAAAACGGGTAACACAAGATTACATGGTCATGATCAATAACAGTCAAATTTAATACTCCTGAGCTAGTATAAGTGGCATGCTACAACGTATGCTTGTACGAGTGTACTACTGCAGCCCAAGTAAATAAGTAATATCAAAGACATCGAGTAGCTCATCGAAGCAAAAAAATAAGTCACGCAAGGTGTATGACATACACAAGGAAAATCACACCATCACACGAGAATAACCAACACAATGTCCCCAAGCCATCACACAACACCCCTAACATTGCAACCCTTATCTCTTCAATAGCCACCCGTATCACTTCGCCATGACATTATCATTAGCCACAATTATCTCTCCGATAGACACCCATATCACTCTTTATAATAGCCACCCCTTATTGCTCTGCCCAAAATAATAACAAAATAGCTACATGTATCACTCTGTACATTCAACAACAGTGAGATGCCACCCTTATGCCCCGGATAACAACAACGATGAAATGCCACCCTTATCCTCCGCATAACAACAACCAAACCACAAAATAATTTACATGTGCTACCATCACAACAACACAATATACAACTAGTATCACAAGTGCCCATAGGCCACAACCATTCCAAAGATCCAACGATATCAATATTTCCACAACATATAGTCCACGGCTCAACACATAATATATAGAATCTCAATAACAACAAAATAAACAGAAAAGTGACTCCACAAGGAAAAACACCCCCTTTAAACACAACTTCAATTAAAATAGATTAATGGCTAACCTTAATTCCAATTAATTGTTAAAGGATAAACTCAACAGTGAAAGTATTTCTATGAAATGACAAAGTTCGGATCCTGGTGTATGAATAGGTTAACAATGAAAGAGATGGCACAAACTAGTACTATGTCCATGCAAATAACCCGGCAACAAAAGGATATCATGTAACAATAATTTCAACTAAGAGTAAATCCGTAATAAAAGAAGTCACATAATGATAAAAGTGATAATAACTTCAAATAAAGCATATAAGAGAAAACTCAACAAGTAAGGAATGTCACATGTAATGACAACTTCAAATAAAGCATGTGATAGTAGACATGTCAAGTAAAAGATATAACATGTGCTAACAATTCCAAATATGTAAATGGGAGAAACCTAAGAGTCTAAACCAGCCAATTTTCCACATATAAGCCCCAGTACGTGCTCGTCACCTCGCGTACACGGCTTTCACATAACACAATTAACACAAACGACTCAAATCCTAAGGGGTAGTTCCCCCACCCAAAGTTAGGCAAGATACTTACCTCAAAAGATCTCAATCAATACTCTAAAAAATCTTTTCCTTTACAATTAACCTTTGCTTAACTCAAATCTAACAAAAATTGACTTATAACATCAAATAATGCAAGAGACATAAATTCAATAAAGCAATGATCTTTATAAAAGTTCTCAAAAGTCATCAAAAGTCAACCCCGGGCCCGCCCGGTCAAAGAATTTTTCCAAGGGTAGATTCCGACTACCCATAACCTCACGAGTCTATATATGTATTTTGTTTCAAAATCCGAGTCCAATTCGACTCTCAAAACCTAAATTTTTATTTTTCAAAACATAGACAAAGTTTCTCAAAATTCCCCTTTGATTCTCATAATTTTGATGTTAAATCTCATTTATAATCATGTAAACTAGTTGGAAATTGATCAAAATTACTTACCCAATGATTGTAAATGAAACTCCCCCTCCAAATCGCTTATACCGAGTCTAGGGTTCTAAATATGAAAGAATGAGCTATAATCCCAAAATTCCAACTCTTAACCCAGCTGCACATGTCGCATTTGCGACTAAAAGTTCGCAAATTGTGGAGGTTCACATTTGCGACCAAAATTTCGCAATTACAGACTTCGCAATTGCAACAAAAAGTTCGCAATACCAGCAATCCCAAACTTCATCGAAATGATTAGAAACCCGCTAGAACTTATCTGGAACCTCCCATACACAAACAATATATGAATTTCAATCATAAAACAAAGTACCGACATGCTAGCGCACTCAAAACAATTAAATGAGGTCATCTTGACCTAGTATTGACCATGGTCAAACTCTAATTTTCTTAACTCAACTAGTCTCTCAACTAGTGATCCAAAATACACACAAGCCCCTCGGGACCCCGTCAAATCATACCAACAAGTCCCAAAATATAACACGAACCTACTCGAGGTCTCAAATCCTGAAACATAAAATCAAAACCACATATCGCACCTCAATTCAAGATTAATGAACTATGAATTTTCAACTTCTACAACTCGCACCGAATCATATCAAATCATTCCGGAATGACATCAAATTTCGAATGCAGGTCCCAAATGACACAACGAAGCTATCTAACTCCCGAATCGCAATTCGAACCCGATATCAACAAAGTCAACTCCCGGTCAAACCTCTCAACCTTCCAAACCTTCAACTTTCCAACTTTCGCCAAAAAGTATCAAATTAACCTACGGACCTCAAATTCAAATCCAGACACGCACCTAAGTACAAAATTACCATACGAAGCTATCAGAATCATCAAAACACCAATCTGGAGTTGTCTACACAAAAGTCAAACTTTGATCAACTCTTACTGCTTAAGCTTCTAAAACAAGAATCATCTTTCCAAATAAATCCCGAATCATTTGAAAACTAAACCCGTCCACACACGCAAGTCATAATACATAATATGTAGGTTCTCGAGACCTTAAGCCACCGAAAGGGACATAAATATTCAAAACAATCCGCCGGGTCGTTACATCCTCCCCTCTTAAACAAACGTACGTCCTTGAACGTGCCAAGAACCATTCTGAAGTCATCAAATCACTAAATGTACTCACTTTACATATGCTCGCGGGATGATCCCACATCACTCCAATACACACAAGCCCGACAACACCATCTCAACTTAAAATTATTTCTTCCACCCCCACTAATAAACCTTAGACCAAATATTTTAACATCCAATCATTTCCCAAGGACCCATAGTACAACTATACGGTGTAACACATCACATATATGCCCATAACAACAACTCTGGCCACCACAATTGCCCATAATCAAATCCAGCACTAGCAATTAACTTCATATCAGCTAGAACCCAATTCCAAAACTTCACAACACCGACAATGATACAAGAAAAATGAAGAACCCATGACCATTCACTTAAATCAACAAGTCATATATAATTCCACTTAAGCACACACCCCGCAAGCTAAAATCAAATAAGCACAATGCGAATATGACAAAATATGCAAAGAGAATCACATGAGAGAATTATCAAACAAGCCCCACAGGCGCAACTCCCTATCAGTACCATACTATGAATCAATTCCATAAGGGAGAATAAAAACATATGAACTAATCACGAGGATCTCCTCCTAATACAACTCCACCACGGCACGCAACCCAATTCAATCATATAAAACTGCATGAAAATGCTAGGATCCCATCCTCATCTCTGAATCACAAGTACAATACACATTATACCAACCGAAACCTTCCACAAATTCAATTTCGCGTAACAAAATGTAATGACCCGACCGGTTGTTTTGAAAATTTTCACTTTACTCAGTATTTTACGGGCATGAGTAGCTCCGTATGATGTATAATGACTTATCAGGATAGTCGGTTTTGGGTTTCAGGTTATTCAGAATCGATTTGGAAGAATGAGTTCATTGTTGAAGCTTTAAGTTGAAAGAGTTGACTAAGTTTGACTTTTCAAGAATTTGACCCAAATGGAGTTTTGATGGTTCCGTTAGGTCCGGATGGTAATTTGGACTCGAGCATATGCCCGGATTTGCATTTGGATGTTTCTAGAGTGTTTCAGCACAAGTTGGCAAAAATTGGAAATTGGAAGGTTTTGAAAGTTCATAAGTTTGACCGGAAGTTGACTTTGAGGATGTCATATTTGTATTGTGTTTCCGAGAATTTGAATGGTTTTTTCATGTCATTTGGGACTTGTGTGGAAATTTTGAGTTCTTTTAGTGATGATTTGATATGTTTCGGCGCGTGTTTCTGAAATTTGAAAGTTCAAAGTTCATAGATTTTAATTTGAAGTGTGATTCATCGTTTCAATGTTTTTATGTATGTTTCGAAGCCTAGAGATAGGTTTGTGTTATGTTATGTGACTTGTGGGTATGATTGGACAGGGTACCGAGGGGCTCGGGCGTGTTTCAGTTTAATTTTGGCTCATTTTTCTTCAATATTGTAGCTGCTGGTTCTGGTGTTCTGTACCTGCGATTGGTATTGCGTAGGTGTGATGGACGCATAAGTGACATAGACGTAGCATATGCAAGATGAGAGTTGGGTGAGAAGGACCGTAAAAGTAGAGAAAAGGGCACAGGTGCGGATGCGCATGTGTGTCGAGCAGAAGTGTAGGTGCGAGTGTCTTCGCATATGTGGAGTTCGGTATCGCAGGTGAGAGGGTTGCAGGACAAGGCCATTTTTTGCAGATGCGATATTTTTCCGCAAAAGCGCTGGTCAAAGGTGTGATGAATTGTGCGCAAATGCGAAAATCGCTGGGCAGAACCTATAATTCGAGGTCTTTGGTTTCTATCTTCTTTTTGGACTTTGGAGCTCGAATTGGGCGACTTTGGAGAGGATTTTTTCCACACAACTTTGGGTAAGTGTTCTCTACTCATTTTTTATCTTATATCACGAGTCTACCTTCGTTTTTGATAATTAGATTGTGAATTTTATAGAGGAAATTAGGGGTTTTGGCCTAAAGTTTTATAATATGATTTTTTGAGTTTTGAACACCGATTTGGAGTCGGATTTGAGTGAAACTAGTATGATAGGACTCGTAATTGAATGGGTTGTCAGATTTTTATTAGTTTTATCGGGTTCCGAGATACATGCTCGGGTTGGGCTTTTGGGCCAATTTCGGGTTTTGATCCAAGATTTGATCTTTTACGATAGGGATTGGTTCCTTTAGCATTTTTTGATGTATTTGAGTTGTTTTTCGTTAGTTTCGAGCTGTTCGAAGGTCAAAAAGCGCGAAATGGCATTTTTGGAGCATCGCTTAGCTGGCTCATTATTGGAATTGGCTTGTTCGAGGTAAGTAACTCCTCCAAACTTAGTGCAGAGGGTGTGAAACCCCGCATTACGTGTTATATGATTAATATCGAGGCGACGCATATGCTAGGTGACGGGCGTGTGACGTGCACACTATGAATTGGGACTATGTTGTTTCCATGGAACTGTATAGTGGCCCTATTTTGTTGATATTTGTGTTTTCACCATGTGATGAAGTAACTGAGCTATCAATCATGCTAAACATCATGTTTAGGCTTTTATGCTGATATTGTTAGGACACATAGTGGTCGTTTCTTGCTGTCATCTCACTGGTTTCATTGATATTTTGTACTCCGTCATATTCATGCATTCATATCATATATCAGTCTCAGTGTTGTTTATTGATACATCATATTATTATTGTCGGGCTAGTTTCATGACATTGTAAGCCCGAGAGAGAGACTGGTGATTGATGGCTAAGTGAGGCTGAGAGCCTGATTATGAATGATAGTTATGGGATCGGGCTGCACGCCGCAACATGTTCTATTGATTTATGCCTGGATATGGATTATGATAGCGCTTGGGCTGTAGGAGCCCCTCCGGATTCTGTACACCCTCAGTGAGCGCGGTTGATTATATTGAGGGATGGATCTTTCCTGGACATGGATCTTGTCCGAAGAATTTATACACCTAGTGATGGATCTTCTCCATTGGTCCGAATTGGCCTTTTCCTTGGTACTGAGTGACTGATGGTCAGTGATGTACATATTTTGGGATGGATCTTCCCTGGGCCATATACAGTTCTGAGTGGTTGAGTATGATGAGTGAAAAGTGTGAGACAATGGGATTGAGTACTCTGAGAGTGTGAGTACATGGTTCATCTCTGAGATACATGGCGTTGGCATGCACACATGACATACAGGCATAGAGATGCATTTTTTTCACTCATGTTATACGGTATCACATCATTCATGACTTATTATACACATTGATATGTTGATATGTGGGCATAGAGAGGTATTTTATACTTGTTATTTGGAAAGAAAATGAAACATTTTTACTTAGTGTGGAAAGGATATTTGGAAAATTACAGTTTTAAAACTTACTAGTACTTTTGGCATTTTTGGTAAGAGATTTGGGAGTTTCACTAAGATATTTGAAAAACATACCTATTTTCTGGAACTGTGAACGAGTTGAGACTTTTACTTCTGAGATACCCCTTTTACTACTTGTGTTATGCTATTATGAACTGTTGTGGAATATCGGTATTGGACCCGACCTTGTGATAGCTCGTCACTGCTTTTAACCTAATGTTATGTTTATTACTTACTCAGTACATGGGGTCGGTTGTACTGATACTACACTTTTGCACACTGCGTGCAGATGTTGGCTGCAGTGTTGCTGTGTTTGATGGTTGCTGGATTTTAAGATATACCCGCATCCCTGTTGCAACTGCCTCTGTTGTTCGGGGTAGCATTAGATTACAAAGTTCTGATTATGTATTTTTCAAACAGACAATGTATTTATTTCATTTTCCGCTTTGTAAACTCTATTCTTAGAAGCTCATGATTTGTACTACCAGTCCGTGAGAATGTAAAGAAGTCAGATAATCTCTTTACTTTACAGTCTCATTAATATTATTGAAAATGGGTAATTATTGGTTGGCTTACCTAGCAGTTGGGTTAGGTGCCATCACGACTAATTGATTTGGGGTCGTGACACAAAATCACAATACATAACGAACCCCCCGCACCGGCAGAGCATCTAAATCACAAATTTTAACCTAACCATCCAGAAATCACATCAAAACCTACCGTAATGAGTAACAGAATGGCACTTCTAGTCTCAAAGCTCTTAATAGTGAACAAAACCAAACGATAGACACATGCTAGCACTATACAATCTCCCAACAGGGGTAACCACATAAGTAGAGTACAAAATAATGAAACTCACCCATACATGAAGCAAGATAAGAGGACTCACCCTGATAAGAAGAACCAAATAAAAATAAAAATGATGCTCCTCTATAACAATCGAAACCATACCTGTAATGACTCAATCTTGTGCAGTGGCCTCAACCCTACCATAAAAAGCATATCAACGAACCGGGCCTCCCCCTATAGGGTGCCTTCTACCCGCCTGTCTTCCGCCCCTAACTTGCTGTGCAAGTGGAGTAGAAACTAGAATGGAGACCATAGCCTGAGTGCTCTGATGAAATATGCCCCTCCCAAGACTACGACAATCTCTCATGATGTTCCTAGTATCACCACACTCATAACTACCCCTCTACTAGCATGTATTTTTGTACTGAGTCTGTGCTAGATAACTGGAATAACCATTGTAGGAATCCCGTGCCGGAAGTTCACTAAAAGATGACTCCCCCACTTGAGTACCCTAGCTAACTGGAGCACCACAAGTAGTATGAAGTGAGGATTGGACTAGCTGACTGCCTGAGCCTCCGCCACGATGGGTCATAGCTGAAGAGTAGAATCCAATTATCCCTTTAGAACCTCGAGACCTCTTGGTCTCCTTATCCTCTCTCTCCTCACCCCGAATACGCTCTAACATCTTAGAAATCTCAACAACCTACTAAAATGGAGTATCAGTCTGCAGCTCCCGAGCCATGCAGAATCTAAGATCATAACTGAGCCCCTCAATGAATTCGCAGACTCGGTCTCTGACTGTAGGAACAAAGGTAGGTGCATGACGGGATAACTCATCGAACCTGATGTCATACTCTGACACTATCATGGTTCCCTGACGTATCTCCTCAAACTGTACGCCACGCATCCCGGAGGGTCTGGGCAACAAACTCCCTAAGAAAAAACATCTCTGAAAAGTGAGCCAAGTGGGTGGTGCTACCTCGGCTGGTCTACCCTCTGCATAAACCTGCCACCACTGATACGCTTCTCTCGATAGCTGAAATGTAGTAAAAGCACATGCTCGCCTCTACAATACCCATGGTGCGGAGGATGCAGTGACACTTCTCTAGAAATTCATGCGCATCCTCGGTGGATGTGCCACTGAAAGTAGGTGGACAATACCTCTTGAACCTCTCAAGCCTCTTCTGCTCCTCCTCTGGTGCCCCTAGCCTGACCTCAGGCTGAGCTGGAATAACACGTTGTAACAACATTACACCTTGAACCTGACCAATGTGAGCCTGCAGCTCTAGAGTACGGGCGGTATGAGTCTGAGATCCTCCCCTAATCTGCGAAGTAGCTGGTGCAACAGAGATCAATTACACCTGAGCCAATGTACCAAACATGCTCTGGAACTGGGCTAAAGTCCGAGGGTAACAACAGGCGCCTTCAGTGTGTGTCCCCCAACGAGAGCTACTGGCGATTCCTCAACTTCTGCTTTGGCAAGTGCTCTAGCTGCGACATGTGTCCCTCCTCGGCCTCTACCTCGGCTCCGACCTCCCGTGGCTCTAGCAGGGGGCGCGTGTGTCTCCTCAGTTGATCTGTTAGCGCGTGTCCTCACCATATGTAAGAGAATAGAGTTATCGTCTATGAACCTTTGTACCTTCTCCCTCTTAGTAGGAACAAGGATAGTGCCATAACAAGACAAATTAACAAACCTCATCTCATACCAGGTTCTGTTATGCTACCCTACTGAAGACACTCAAACTGGATGGGTAGCTCATATCTATGAGTGAGTGGAATGAAATTCTCCAAACATAACTATGAAACCTGAGCCCAAGTAAGAGAAGGTGATCCTACTAGTCTACCCAACTCATAAACATGCCACCATCTCGTGGCTAGACCATGCATCTGAAAGACAGTGAAATAAACTCCATTTGACTCAACTAGTCCCAAATTGCATAGAATCTCATAACAACGGTCCAAGAACTACTAGGCATCCTTTGAAGGCGTAGCAATGAAGTGAGGAGGAGACAATTTCATGAACCTATCCAGCCTTTTTAGCTCATCAGCTGACATCACATGCCTAACCTTAGGTTGCGCGATAACAACAGGTTGAACTACCCCAACTATTAGAACTCTTGAGGTCTGATAACCATGGCCTCTTGCGAGTAGCGCGAGTCTGAATTGCTCCCCGGGCTTGAGAATTGGCTGGTGCCATAAGAAGCACAACGTACTGAACCATACTCTCCATAAGTTCAACCACGCGGACTAGGGCATCCAAAAGCATCGGGGTAGCATTATACCCCTAGGGAACTTGAGATGGTCCAACAGGCCCGACTTGAACTAGATATTCACCCTACGGAGCTTGCTGAGGCTCTACTATAGGTGCCACCACATCTTCTTTAGAGTGTGTTCTACCTTTTCCCTTGCCCGGCCATTGCCCCTGATAGTGGCTACAATATGGGGCTCTAACTCTTTCTCGGCTCTGGCCGAAGTATGTGTCCTCACCATCTGTGAGAGAATAATAGAAGAAACATACAAACTTTAGGACATAACAAAACCGCACGATAATGAAAGAAAGAAAGTGAAATTTCCTAAAGCCTCATAGCCTCTCAAATATATGTATAGAAGTCTCAGTATCAATCCTCAAATCTATAATAATCTTGATCATGACTTGGAAGACCAATGCAACCTACTTCTTGATTCCATCTTGTCACGACCCAAAATTCCAACCATGGGTTCGTGATGGTGCCTAACACTGCTTGAGAGGTCAACCAACATTTAGCAACAATAAGCAAAAAAACCTTTAACATTTAACGACATTATAATACAAATAAAAGAAAGAAATCTCATAAATATATAAGAAGGCTACAACTGAACGTTGTCTAAAACTATCGCCAAGATTTTGTCTCACAATTACATGAGCCACTAAGAGTACTAAACACAAAGTTTACAAAGAATATAAAATATTGTCTAGTACAATAAATAGTAAATAGGGATAGGAAAAGGACTTCAGGGTTAGGGAATGCCTTGCAACACTACCTCAAGTCTCCTGAACAGCCTAGCCTAACCACCTCTGTGTGCGTCGTTGGAACCAACATCAAGATCTCTACAAGAAGTGCAGAAGTACATTATGAGTACAACAACTCCATTTACTCAATAAGTATCGATCCTAACCTCTCTTAGGTAGTGACGGAGCTATGGAAATAAACCTATTATAAACCTATACAAGTAATAAGCAGAAAAACAATTGAAATATAGAGAAATGAGTAATGTCATAAAATTAAATAAGAGAATAGATAACAAGCCCAGGTTAACATCACAAGAAAACCTTAAAACGCAAAACCATGGTGGAAAACAACCTAGAATAACTACAAGATTTTCTATTCATTGCAACGTGCAACCTGATCTCACTATCAATACAAATAATAACCACTACCTTTATGTCGCACTACCCAGTCCCAAAATCCATAACAACTACTGTTGTGTCCCTGATCCCAATCCATAAAAAATACCGCTATTGTGGGTTGCAACCCGATCATAATATACAAATTCATTTGGAAACACCTAATAAACAACCAAGTATGGCGAAGCTAATAACATAATATAAAAGAGAACTAAAACGCATAATTCACCTACGAAATACGAGCATGAACAAAGAGTGTCAGACAATTAAATGTTCAAGAACTAGCCTCACAATATATATGTGCAAAAAAAAATTCAACAAGTCCTAAACATGAGAACAATCTAAAGGTCGCACAATCTAGCATAGTAGAGTAAGAAAAGAAACAAGTAAATGCAATAAAGGAAGTAAAGTCATGAAATAGGTAAAGGCATCTATTTAATAACATTTAAGAGCATGTACGACGTAAAGAAATTCGATAAATAAAGGCATGAAGTAAGTCGAAGCATGTGAAAAATAAAGGCATGTAACAAGTGAAGACATATATATATATCAGTTGAAAGTATGTATCAAGTAAGAGCACATAATAAGTAAAAGGAAGAAAAAAGTAAATACATGGTGGTAAAGGCATGAAATAAACCAGTACACCCCGCATGCTTAAACCCATAACAACACATATACACTCGTCACCTTGCGTATATGCCGTCCCCACACATATATTACATAGCAAATAGACCAATCACGTTATAATTTCCTCAAATCAAGGTTAACCATGATACTTACCTCTTTTCCAAAATAAAATCATTAATCCAACACAATTTTCCCTTTAGAACAAGCCTAGAAACCACCCAAATCTAGTCAAATATTTCTCAAATAAGTCAAAAACAAGCTTTAGAAACTAACCTAATATAAAAAAGGTTCGATCAGTATCATATTTGAAAAATCCAACAAAAAATCAACTCGGGCCCACATGGTCGAAACCCATAATTAAGACCATTTACCCATTCTTCTCCAAGTCCAAATATATCATTTGTATCAATATTAGACATCAAATAGAGGTCCAAATCCCCAAAATTAGCCCTCATAAGTATTTTCCCCAAAACACCTATTTCAACTCTTTAACATACTATATTTAGGGATAAATATCTATGGGTATTCATGGAAATAAATCAAAACTAGGTAAAAATAACTAACTAACAAAGTTGGGATGAAAATCTCTTAAAACATCTCCTCAGTCCGAGATCTAGGTCTCAAATATGATAAAACGTGGCTAAATTCTGATGTTCAGTGCTATTTATACCTGGGCGAACTTTTTTCTTCTCATTAGTGAAGGCCAGTGGTAAGTGGACACTATGTTTGCGAAGCCCAGCTTGCGTGCGTGTAAGGAATCCACCCCCCACCCCCGAGCCTACTCGTTCGTGTTACACCTACACGTTCGCTAAGGGTAAACCCCTTCCCCAAGAAGGCCTATAAGTATTCATTTTCGTAATCCTAGCATTGTGTTTGCGAATAACAAATGTCCCCAAGCCCAAACTCCTTCTACGCGATCGCGTAACCACCATCGCAATCGGGGAGAGCATTTCCCCTAACGCCAACGGATACTACACGATCGCGGTTCTTGCTACGATATCGCGATGAACAACCTACCCCAGCGACATTCCTCTTACGCGATTGCGAGACAAACTTTGTGATCGCGAAGAACTATGAAACATCGCATACCAGCTAACAAATCAAGGCAAAAATAATCTAGAACCAATCCGAAACTCATCCTCCCTCCTCCCCCAAGCCCACTCCAAAAATCCACACATGTATAGTAAGGTCATACGCCTCTCTCACAAGATCAAAACATTAAAATGATCAAGAATCAAACATCAAAACTCAAGGATTTCAAAGTTCAAAACATCAAATTTTTAACTTTTCACAATAAGAGTCAAAACGGCCTCGGGTCACCCAGATCCCAACAAAATATGCATACAAGTCTGAATTCATCATACCAACCTACCGAAATCGTCCAAATACCATTTCGAGGTCGTTTATAAACAATGTCGATCGTGATCAACTTAAACCATTTTCAAGTTCAAAAATCAAACTTTCTTTGAAACATCACATTTAAACTTTCCGAAGAAACAAAACAAACTATGCATGTAAGTCTTAATAAATCTATATAAGGTTTAAAATCACGAAATGGGAAGTTAGAACTCAAAACAACTTATCGGGTCATTACATTTGGCTATGGATGTTCAGGCTTTGGCCAACAGACTTGTGAGATTGGATATTTCTGGGCCTAGTAGAGTTTTTGCTTGTGTTGTTGTATAGTTGTCTACACATTATATTTCGGTCATAACTTCTTGCATTTCAGAAAAATTAGCTTAGATCTACATAAAAAAGATTGTCTGCTTTTATGGTGTGTATGTTTCTATCATATCAAATCAAGGCACTCAGTTTACATCAAACTTTTGGAGATTTGTTCAGCATGAGTTGGGCACGTGGGTGGAGTTGAGTACTACATTTCCCCTATGTGATTCTTCTGTATGTCTGTTTGTTGTTTTGTGGCTGATGAGGATGATTAGTTTGGCTTCAGGAAGTTTAAGAGTGATTTTGGGACAATTAGTCTCATTTTGGAACCTTAAGTTGCTAAAGTTGACCAAGATTGAATTTTGAGTAAACGACCTCAAATATTTTCAATAGGGTTGTACAGTGATCTAGAACATAAGAGTATGTTCTAATTTGGATTTGTAGGCTCCTAGAAGGCTTCGCTCTAATTGCCAAAACTTGGCAATCTGAAGGTTTGGATAGTTCATAAGTTTGATTGGGACTTGACTTTGATGTTATTGGGTTTTGATATGTTTTTCGGGACTTTGGATAGGTTAACTTATTCATAAGTTTGATCGGGACTTGACTTCCGGCGAAGTTGAAATGTTTTAAACTAATGATAAAGATTTTGATCATTCATTCTTGGTTTTGATATTATTTGTGGTACTTCGAGCCCTTGGATAAGTTTGAATTAGGTTTATGGACTTGATATTATGATTGGACGGCATCATGAGGGGCACGAGTGTGTTTCAGGGTGATTTCACAATTTACCCCTTTGTGTAGCAGCTGCTAGTTTTCTAGTGCGAGGCAGTGCTTCGAGATCATGGATCCGAGTCTCGTGATCGCGAATAAGGTAGGTTGTCAAGTGGGCTTTTGTTCATTCAATTCATGATCAGGGGTTCGCGTACTATAGTGGGCAGAAGCACTCGCGTGCATGCGATTATGTTCTTGATTGTATGGAGTCAAGAGAGCAGTTTTCCTTCGTGTTTGCGTAGAAGCGGAGCCTGGTTATGGGAGGTTGGCATTTACGTTCAATAAGGAGAGCTAACTTTCGCGGATGGTTGGTTGGTTGGCTTTTGCATTTGCGGGATTTCAAACGCAATTGTGTAGGATGTTTTTGGGTAGCAGAACTTTTGTGCTTCGTGCTCGCGAAGCTTTGGACAACAATCACGAAGGGTATGCCTAGGAAGATTTATTTTGGGATTTTACCCATTCTATCAAATTTTGAACCCTAGTCTTTGAGAGGTGGAGATTTTGAGGAGCAATTTTACTACTATATTTGAGGTAAGAAATATTACTTGGATTTTGACTTTATATTTTGATTCCCTATGGATTTTTACACCTAAAACTTGGAAATTTAAAGTGAAATTTGGGAGGTTATATCCACAACTTAAGAGGTTTAATTTAAGACATTTGAGGATCGATTTGGACGATTTTGGAATCTAATCACATATGTCGACTTGTGGGATTATGGGTAGTCGGGATCTACCCCTGACTCGGATTTTGATCATGTGGGCTTAAGTTTACTTTTTGATTAAAGATCGAAGCTTTATTGTTTGTAATTAATTCATATGGCTTTGTTTGACGTTATTGAGTTGTATTTGAAAAGCTTCGAGTCGTTTGGAGTTGGATTTGGACAGTTAGGCGATTGTTGGTTGCTTTAAGCTTACCGGTTGAAGGTAAGTCTCATGTCTATCATTATAAGAGGAAATTCTACCCGTATGTGATCTATTACTACGCGTTGCTCGATTTAGGAGTCACGAATATGCTTGCTGACGAGCGTATATGTGATCTAGGTTTTGACCATATCCGGTAGTAGTGACTTGAGTTATGCTTTTTTTGGATTATGTGAAGTTATTATCCATGTTTCAATTGATTCTACGACTACATGATAATTCATAATTATGATTTATGAGCATGCTTAAGGCTATGCCTTGTTGAATGGGCATAAAGGATTATTTTACCATGTTGAGTTTTATTATGAATCCACAATTATACACTTGTTTTATTTGCTCCATAATTTGGTGGTTTTTATGGCATAAACGACTAATTCTCAATTATATGATTAAACTGGTGATAAATAGCTTCTTGAGTCGTTGTGATAAATTGAATTACATGATTAGTCATAGTCATCTTTTAGCCATATGAGCTTTTATACGTATTTTTATTATTATGTCTAGTGCTTCTTTATTATATTAATTTATATATGTGTAAGAGTGAAGAGTTGGTTATTGAAGAAAGATGATAATTTTGGCACTACAAACACTATGAGCGAATATTGATTATTGGTTATTGATCATTAAATGTAAAATAATCAACGCTTGGATATGGATCCGTCCATCCTAAGTCAGGTGATTACCCATGTTACCTTGGGTCCTTTGAGTGTAGGCACATATGATTTTGGGTGCTTGTTTGGATGTGTGGCATGTGTCAAGCACATGGATTTACGCTATGAGGTGTTGAGAAAGGATCCCGAGCATGCATATAACGATTTTGACACATGCATCAGTTTTATATAAATATTGTTGACGTATATCATGTTTTGATATGACGATTGAGGTTTTGATGTCTTATTTGATTATGTTTATCTGTGAACCATGCATAAATTCCGTATGAAATGTGTTTCGACCTTTCATACTCACTTGATGATACCATGCTTTATTCTGTATCTTAATACATTATCTTATTCATGGTTTCACTGAATTATTGTACTGTTAGAGAATGTCGATGTCGAACCTTCACCACTACTTCTTTGAGGCTAGACTTAATATTGACTGAATGTCGTAATTTTGTACTTATACTACACTTCTTCACATTTATGTGCACGTTCTAAGGCTGGTATTAGTGTTCTTCATCCAGCAGAGCAGGAGATATTTGTGGAGATTTCGCAGTAAGTTGCTTTACTCGATCCTATTTGTAGGGCATGGAGTCTTCTTCCCTACTTATCTATTCAGTCTTCCCATTTCTTTTAGGAAAATATTATTATTTACTTTATACTCTTTTTCCTTGTTAGATGCTTGTAATAGTTGTGGCACGGAGTTTTGGGCATTGTAGACAGTTGTGGTCGTGTTTAGACCATATCTCATACATTTATATTTATGGCATTTGTTTTTAGACTATTTTCGCTTTCATATTATATCATGATTCTGTTAAAGATTTCGATAATCTGCTTTATTTATGGTTGATTGAATGTTGGCTTGCCTAGAAAAAGGTTTAAGCGTAATCACGATCTTTTGTTGGGATTTTGGGTCGTGATAAATTTGTTTTGCTCGATGACAAGCAATATTCTAAGTGTGTGATGTTGATGGAAGGCTAGAAATATATATTTTAGCTTTATTTCACATATTTTTGACTATACTTTAATCATATTTGAGCTTGAATGTGAGTATTTTGTACTTATTACATAATTTATATTTGCTGAATTGATTTCGAAGTAAAAATGTCTTTTAAAACTAAAATAGACAATATGCAATTTCGCAGCCTGAGTAGATACCGAAGAAAATCTATTGGGATCGAGCCCGAGGTTCGAGAATTTTACACCCCACTCTTTTGACGTCGATGGTGTTCGTAGTTTTGTCGAAATTTGGGGCGGATGTGGTAGAGATATTCTCGCAAATTTTAACGAGATGGCGCCAACTGTCAATGGGGAACGATGGCCAGTGCAGGGAGACCCGTTTTGCACTCTTAAGGCTGTGGAACTTACATTATTCCAGACATGCTATAAAAAGAAGTACACCTTCTTTCTCTCTCTCATTCTACATAATTTGTCAGATCAAAACTCTCTCAAAATAATTCCAGAGCTATCTCTAAAAATCCTCATATGATCCAAGGCTAAATCAAAGATGAACCTAGTGAAGTTAACGTGAAGGATCGTGTGATCATCATCTCATCAATCTTCTTGCTTGTTGTGTTGTTGTTGGAGACTCCTTGAAAGTGAAATATTGAAACTGATAAGGAGTTATTGTGCTTAAAAGATAGTCACCACAGAACAAGTAAGAATCCAGGGAGTGTAATTAGTTTCTTCAACAAGGTATGTAGTGTTACTTTTCTTCCTAGTATGACTTGATGTAAATGCTTTGTTTGAAACGATCCGTGTATCGCATGATTGGATATTCCTAAGTCCTCCTTGATAAAAAATTGATCATGTTCTTGTGTGTTTCTTTCCAGTGGAAAATTTCTTTTTGGATTCGTGATACCTCTTGTGATTGGTCTTGCATTACACTTATATATATATATATATATATATATATAAGTATATGTATTTATTTGACTTTATCAAGCCATGCTATAGTCGACCAGGTACGACACCTATTGTGTAACCACTGATCAGTTGGTATGATTGGGTTCTCTATGAGGTCGGTACGAAATGATGTGACATGAGATATTATCAAGTCCTCTTGAGTCTTGGTACGTCGAGTCCTGTTGAGGATGGGTACAACCGAGACCTCTTGAGGCCGAGTATGACTTCATGAAGACATGAGACTTTACCGAGTCCTCTATGAGGCCGGGCACGATATGATATGAATCATATGATATGATATGATGTGAAGTTATATGATGTGATGTGATGTGATGATATGATATGATATGATATGCCCCAAAGAGTGGCATAATATTATACGATGATGCATGACCTCATTGGGTGGCTTGATTTTAACAAAAGATGCATATCATTGTTCATGATTACAGCAGTATACGCCCACCATGGCTTTCCTTGGAGTTCGGGTTGAAATTCTGTATTCATATCTCTTGTACTATATCTTTGGTTTACACATGTTGCTGGGCTTACATACTTAGTACATCTTTCGTATTGACGCCCTTTCTTTTCTGAGGCACTAGTTCATGCCCACAGGTACAGATAGACCGGGTGACATACCTCCTCGTTAGGGTTCCCATTTCAGCTATTGGGTGTCAGACTCCACTTCTCCGGAGTAGTTGTACAAGAGTCGATAGGTACTTATATGCTTATGTCATTTTGGGTATGGTCGGAGCATGTCCTAGCATAGTTAGGTATTATTGTACTCTTAGAGGTTTACATACTAGTGTTCGATGTATATATATAAGTTTTATTATGACCCCGTCGATATTAGTTATTTATATATACTGTGTTGAAATCATTCTGCTTGTGAGTGTTGAATATTCTTGTCTTGGTAATGTTATATGGAGGCCTTGTTGGGCCATATTCCATGTTGAAGTATCTAAGTGTTAAAGTTGGTTTGCTCGGGC